>VKOC01001115.1:0-121943 GCA_009364415.1 Spea multiplicata | reverse complement strand
CTTGCCTCTTGCATTGCTTCGGCTTTCTTCGTCCGTTTCCCCCCCCCCCGGCACTGGCTCTTTAAACCACGTCTCTCAGAGTGCCCCTTTTGCGGAGGAACTCAAGAGGCAAGAATATGGCAGATGGATTTGGGGAGAAAGGGAAGCGTCTTGCTGACCAAAGCTACAAAATGGAAATGCACTGGAAGTAAGTGGGCCCAAAAGGTTGATATGGTGTACAACAGTAAGGAAATCTTCTGAAGGAGACATTGTTTGAATTGCACCGACACAAGGGCATGCAGTTTCATGTTTCACTTTGTAAGGAATCTAAGGATCTCCATCTCTGTTCATCATCACATTCCAGTTCTTGGGCTTCTCATTATTTTGTTATGAAACATCTACATCAACATCATTTATTTTTAAATAGACCCACCACATATTTTTTTACCTTTCATACTTTATTTTGACAGATGTCATTACTATTTAAATTAAGATAACAACATAAATTTAAACATTCTAAATAATAAAACAAAGAACCTTGCCGAAAACCAAGACCTTCTTGTTTTACTGACTCAACGTCTCCTATCTTTCTGTGGCATCATGTAGTCGAATATTTGTGTCTCTTGACCCCGTATTATATGCACAATGGTAGCGCAAGTCCTATGGGGGGGGGGTCTTCATTATTATGAAATAAGATTTTGATAAGTTACATAAAACTCCTTTCCATCAATATTAGAATGCAACCAAAAAAATAATGTTTATGTAGGTTTATCTTTATATAATTATATTGATTTATTTATCCTGAATAATGTTGTCTTCCAATCATTATACTTAAATTTTAGCCATGCCACATGAACATAACTTGGAAAATGCCCTAAAATTACTGCTAAGAAAGAAAACCTACTGTATATTTCAATATGGGACCATTGTTCATCCCGATTTTGAATACATTGATTCTATATTGACATATCCTCCACATATTTATTTCTAATCAACGCTTAAGTAAAAACGTTAAAATGTGCTTATAGAAAATATTTTCTAAATTATTTTCATAAATAAATATGTACAGTTCCATTGAAATTCCATAATAGGAGCACAGAGAGGGTCAACTCTGCAGTAAAAAGTCCTTTATTACCTCTGTCACCCTGCTGGCTATCAGTGGAACTGCAACTTTCCGGTAGAGGCCCAACAATGAATATTGCCATATAGGTTCCAAAGACATTTGTGATACCTATTGGTTGACCTTTTAATTCATTTATGTTTTTCTCTTATTTCCATTGTAATTTATAGGAGGATTGCTATTCAATTACAAGCTTCTTCTACATTTTCCTTAGGCTGGTAATAATTTTTAAACCTAGTGAGACCATTTATTTGGACAGCTTCATTTGGACATCCATGTTCAGATCAGATCACCTTGGAGTTTGAAGTAATTTTTCTTGAGAACATTTTGGGACCTTTTAATGGCAACATATAGCTAGATAATTGCCATGATTCTATGAGGTTGTATTATGGTTTATTGAAACTCTAGACAATCTGAATTAGGATTTAAATTCTAACGCCACAGACAATATGTTTAGTCATACCATTCACTGACAATTACACAAAGTAGAATTTGCTAAGCAGTCTACTCTGCACTTGCTGTTGCCTACATAGAATTATTTTGTCTCCAATCCTTATAGTCTTCAAAATATTCCAAACACAATAAAATATGATATAAAGATGAATTTGAGAAATAAAATCAGTTAATGCATTTTTGTATGTAAACATAAATTAAAGTTTATATTCGTAGATTATAGACTCTTCAAGGCGGTGGTCAAGGGCCACCAACACACCTGGTATTGAATTA
Organism: Spea multiplicata; assembly: GCA_009364415.1. Taxonomy (NCBI): domain Eukaryota; kingdom Metazoa; phylum Chordata; class Amphibia; order Anura; family Pelobatidae; genus Spea; species Spea multiplicata. The sequence continues at coordinate 120,118 of VKOC01001115.1, read as the reverse complement.
AATTCCTAAATGGAATGCATTTGGAAAACCATTAAATCCAAAACTGTTGTTGGTGTTCTAGAACTAGTTAGAGAGTCAGAGCTTTAGCCAACTGACGAATTTCTTAGAGGTCATTGAAGACACATTCTCCTTATTACTTGTTTCATCGCTGTCTTCATGTCTTTGTTCCTCAAAGTATAAATAATAGGGTTCAGCAATGGAGTTATGGCAGTGAAGAGGATCGCAGTAGTTCTCTCTTGGTTTAAGGAGTCATTTGTAGAAGACCTCATATAGGTGAATAGGGCTGTTCCATACTGGAAGGAAACAACAGTGAGGTGAGCGCTACAGGTGGAGAACGCTTTTCTTCTTCCTTTCATCGTACGTATCTTTATAAGATATTTTCCAATAAAGATATATGAGAGAAGTGTGAGAAGTAAGGTAATCGTGACCAAGGTTCCAGTAACCCTACTAACAAGCTTCAGATTCAGTGACGTGTCAGCACAAGCTAATGTTATTACGGGTTTAATGTCACAGAAGAAATGATTGACTACATTTGGTCCACAAAATGGAAGCCTTGAGGTCATCACAGCATGCAAGAGTGCATGGAAAAATCCAGTTATCCATGAGACTAACACAAGGTGTGTGCAAACTTTTACACTCATAATGTTGAGGTATCGCAGGGGATATCCTATGGCAACATATCGGTCATAAGACATTGCAGAGTAGAGAATGGCTTCAGTGCTTCCGAAGAAATGGAAAAAGTGTATTTGTGAGATGCAGCCACTGAAGGATATAGTCTTCTTCACAGTGAGGAAATCGGCAAGCATTTTGGGGACAGCAACAGATGAAAGGCAGATATCCAGAACTGCTAAACACCATAAGAAGAAATACATGGGAGTATGAAGACTTTGATCCTGAAGAGCTACCACCATGATTAAAAAATTCCCCATTAAAGTCATTAAGTAGGCTATCAAGAAACAAACAAACAGGATTATCTGAAGTTCTACTATATCAGTCAGACCGAGCAAGACAAACTCCTTCAACAATGACTGATTTTTTATTTTCATTGATTCTTTGTAACCTGTGAAAAAGACCCAGTATTTGTATATAGTGTAGGGTTGATTTAAGTATCAGCAAAAATATTTAGCTTAAAGAGAAATTCTAGTGCAAAGTGGTCACAAACGGATGGCTCAAACAGAAATCGGCCAGTTTTCCCACTTTGCACCACAAAGAGCATCTGAGTGAAGAAGAGAACAGCCTGTTTTGTATAAAAATCTGAAAATAACAAACAAGAAGCAAATGTTACCATACCTTCAAGATGTGCAACTAGTTTTTCATTCTCCATATTTATTTGCTTGGAGCCTTTGGAAAGTTCTTCTTGAAGATGAACAGGTCCTATGTGTGTTTCGATATTTTAAGGTATACTTTTAAGGTATACTTAAATAATTTCAACGTCATGTTCGTGTTTTTGCAAAGCTGTTGGGCACTGGGTGAGTTTTACGAACGTTTAAATAGATATACACTCATAAGGATAATATCTTTAGGGAGCATGTGCTAATTGGCGCGAGGGGTTTAATCAAGTCATCGTGTCGCCAACTCAACTACAAAATGTAAATCAAGCTATTATTATTGCAATTAACAAAAACATTGGTAAAGCCAACAAATAAGGAAGTACCTTTTTACGGATATGTTGAAAATATCTGTTCTGATTTGCTGATGACATAACATTTCACAGTATCTCTGACACACATGATGGATAACAATAAAGACGGAATTATGAATGGTATCACTTATCACATGATTTATGACATCATTGATACAAATATCATTGTGGTTTTAGGAAATAAAATAGCTAGCTATATGTCCATTTAATCTATAAGATACACATTAACCTAAGGTCAAATACTAGTCATTTAATAATAAGGGAGCCCAATAAAGATATGGCTAAATATCTGCTTAGTGAACTCTATCCATACCTCCTCAATATATGCTTCATATATATATATATATATATATACCCCCTCAATAAGGGGCTTCATAGATAATAATTAAACCATAATAGGAGCACAAAGAGGATCCACTCAGAAAGTAAATGCTTGTTAATGTCCTTGTTGAATTCAGCACCCTAGTGGCTATTAGTGGAACTGCAACTGCAAATGGAAACATTGGGAAAGCAGGCTGCTCTACTTTCTCTTGCCTACTTCTGTTTCTTTTACACTTATAGTCTTCAAAATACTGCAAACACACAATAAGATATGATATAAAATGCATTTGTAAAAAAGAACAAAATAATTTCTTTATAGCATTTTTCTCTTTTAGGATCTATTCAGCAGAAGAACAAAAACTATTTTTACATTACACAGATTCCTCAAAGACCACCAACAAACTGTGTATTGCCTACATCCTGAGTGGAATCAAATTGGAACACCACTAACTAACCTAAAATTGTTAGGGTACTTGGTGAACTAATTTGGTAAAAAAATATTTAGACCATTGGGTATTCCGATATATTTGTTTCTAGATCATCAAAGTAACATTCTCCTTAATACTCGTTTCATCGCTCTCTTCATGTCTTTGTTCCTCAAAGTATAAATAATAGGGTTCAGCAATGGAGTTATGGCAGTGAAGAGGATCGCAGTAGCTCTCTCTTGGTTTAAGGAGTCATTTGTGGAAGACCTCATATAGGTGAAGAGGGCTGTTCCATACTGGAGGGACGCAACGGTGAGGTGAGCACTACAGGTGGAGAAGGCTTTTTTCCTACCCTTTGAGGTACGTATCTTTATAAGAAACTTCCCAATAAAGAAATAGGAGAGAAGTGTGAGAAGTAAGGTAATTGTGCCTATGGTTCCAGTAACCCTATTAACAAGCTTCAGATTCAGTGACGTGTCAGCACAAGCTAATGTTATTACCGGTTTAACATCACAGAAGAAGTGATTTACTACATTTGGTCCACAAAATGGAAGCCTTGAGGTCATCACAGCATGTAAGAGTGCATGGAAAAATCCAGTTATCAATGACACGAACACAAGGTGTGTGCAAACTTTTATGCTCATGATATTGGAGTATCTCAGAGGATATCCTATGGCAACATACCTGTCGTACGACATTACTGAGTAGAGTATGACTTCTGTGCTTCCAAAGAAATGAAAAAAGTATATTTGTGAGATACAACCAGCAAATGAGATGGTCTTCTTCACAGTGAGGAGATCGGAAAGCATTTTGGGGACAGCGACAGAAGCGTAGCAGATATCCAACAATGCTAAATGCCATAAGAAAAAATACATAGGAGTATGAAGACTTTGATCCAGAAAGGTGACCACCATGATTAAGAAATTCCCGATCAAGATCAACAAGTATATTATGAAAAAACAGACAAACAGGATTATCTGAAGTTCTGCTATGTCGCTCAGGCCGAGCAAGACAAACTCCTTCAACAATGACTGATTTTTAAAAAACATTGAGTCGCTGTAACCTGTAGAAGAAAAAAAAGAGAGATAGCAATTTGCATACGCAGTGGTTCTTAAAACAAGATTCAGATATTGGCTGATGATAGATGATAAGGAGTAGAAACTGGGGGAAGAGAAATTTCAACATTTCCCATCTCATCTAAAGTGCTGCTGAATGAAGAAAAGAACAGATTTTAGGTGTAAATATATAATTTGCATTAAACTTAACAAAGCAACAATACATGAGACAAAACAAATGTTAGGTCCTGATACCTTCAAGACGTGCAGCTAGTTGATTGTTATCCATATCTACTTGTTTGGCGCATTCGGAGGGTTTGTCTCCAAGAATAATATGTTCTGGATAGGTTTCAATCTTTTAAGATATATTCAAATAATTTAAAGATTTTTTGTAGTTCCCCGTCTTTGAAAAGGTGATGGCCATTGGCTGAATCTTCTGAAAGAACATACATATCGAAATATATGTATATATATATATATATGTACATATAGCTCATAGGGACATTGTCTTTAGAGAACATCAGCCGGTTAATTGGTGTTAAGCTCGCTAACGTAGCTAAATCTGTAAATACAGCTCTAATTATTGTAATTAACTTTAATAAGTGGCAACGATATTGGTAATGCCGATGGCTAAGGAGGTCTTTCTTACCGATATGTGAAAATAGGAAATTAACGGTGTGACTGATAGGTGGAAAATGACCTTGCTGATAACACAAAAGTTGACACGACCTCTGTGTCATACATGAGGAATAACAATAAAGATAAAATCATGAATGACATCGCTTATGCATCACCAATACTACACTGAAAAAAATATGAATAAACCCATAAAATATTTTGGGGTAAGGATGACAAGTAGACTAACAGGTTAGAAATGGAGGGGCCCAATAAGCATATGGGAAGAAGTATGCTTGTTGAACTCTAGCCAATCCGTCCCTACACACACAGTCACCTATAGGGGGCTCCACAGAAAGACCATAATAGGAGCACAGAGAATCCACTCAGGGGTGAATGCTGCCTAATGTCCTTATTAACATTGACACCCTGGTGGCTTTTAGTTGAACTTCAAGCACAAACACACTTTCTTGTAGAGGCCCAGCAATAAATAACATCGTTATTATGTAACAGAGGCTCCAGAAAAGAGCCTTTAAGCAAATATCTCTTTTTATGTCTTTTTTTCATTGCAGTCCGTGGCTGGCTTGCTTGCTGTTTGGTTACTTATGATAGATGTACATACCTGCCGGGTGAGTGCTGCTTCTCTGGTTCTCCTCCGGGTCACGGGAGAGGGGTCTTGACACGTCCTGCTTCCCACCCATTTTTTTCTTAAAATTGGGGTGTTTTTAAGGAACTCTCACCAACGTCTGCAGGAACGCCCCCTGACGTCAGCAGGACCACCCACCGACCTCAGTGTCTAGTCCTGGCCACGTCCCGCAAGAGAAGACTCCGGGTAGTCCAGAAGTTCCCAGGTATGTAGATGTAGCTTTAGCATCAAATCCAGACCATTTATTTAGGCTTGTAATACCTTTTTTCAGGCTTGACCATGGCCACCATTGGGGTGATTCATTTGGTTTCACTTGCACAGCCATGTCTTATCACTTGGAGATGTCTTAAATATTGACACCATTGTGGTCATTTACTTTAATAAACATTTTGGGTATAGATATATTTTTGCTGTTCCTTTTGTATCCTGTAAGAATAATTCATAGCGGATTTTGTACCCCTGTGTTATTATAACTCTGCAAATAACACTAATGACAAATGGACCGCACAATTTCCTAGTAGGAAGAGTATCTGCACTGGCGCGCATGTTTTATGGTATCATCATCTGTCACAGCCTGTGTCTTCTGTGCAAGTTAGGATTGCAAGGATAACAGCTAAAGGAGCAACTAAATAATTCTAAAAGGGTCATCTTCATTTTCACCACATACCCAGCACGGCAAGGTATTTTTCTTGACTACACGTGCATGTAAATAATATACAAATATGCACTCTTACACAATATAGTAACATACATCACTATACAACACTATACAATAACACATGCACACTGAACCTCCATACAGTAACACCCTACATACCCACTCTCCAATACGATCACTCACTGTGACACAATACACTGATACGTACATACATACTTATACACACAGTCACTCTCTCCGTCCCTCAATATCAGTACACCTTACACGTGCCACACAGCTAGGCCCGGACTAGCCATCTGGTACACCGGATAAATTCATAAAAATGTAGCTTGCTGCTGCGCATATCCAGCCACCGGCTACACTACGTCATCACATGGCAGCTGTTTTTATTTCCGGTTGCAGGAATATGACATCATATCCTGGCAATTCTTATCTAAAATGTGCCCACACCTTGCCTTGCCCAAGCTGCACCAAAATAACACCAATAATTTAAGAAGCCTTTTGTCAGGAACCGGCTTCACCGGACTTGAACCCTGATTTCCATGTTGGTGAGGCTCATCCTTACCACTTCGCCAGCCTGGTTTTTGGTAGCTTGGCCTCAGCTCTGGTATTCATTACTCTACCAAGCCTGGATGTGATTGCCAATGCTTCTCAGCTGTGTCTGGTCAGGTGACTGCTCTCTGCCTATAAAAACCAGGCGATTTCTGCCTGACCCCTTCATTAATGAGTTTCTGCCAGATACGATTGAGAGCTGCGGCTGGGTTCCTACCTGTGATCCTGACATTTGCTTAAAAAAAAGGTTCTCCCAGAGTAAGGGCGGTCGTAGAGGTCCAGGAGCAGTAGGGCACTGGGCCGGGGCAGATAGACACTGGCAGATGATAGGAGCATGCAGCCCCGTGAAGCAGGACTGAATTTCCCCAATATTATAAAGCAATGAAGAATAATAGATGATATGATAGGAAGATTAAAATTAACTAGCTGGCACTGTCACACACTCCAACTCCCCAGCTTATAGCGGCTGCTACTCACAGGTTAAAATGGCATCAGCACATTTATATATCTAATAATTGCCCCTTCTCCCTGTAAATGCTGATTGGCCAGGGTGAAAAAAAAGTATGGAAAACTTCCACAGATTGTTGGACCCATCAGTCACAGCCATAACCATCAATGAGACCACCCTCAGTTTTTTGGCTACATCTACCTATCAGTCATTGATATGAACCCTCGTAGACAATGTGCCTCCCACTCAACGAGCGCCACATTTTCAGAACTTTCGGGTATGGATGCACAAAATGGCATTCAAAATTAAACTGACAATAATTTATTACTCATTATTAAAAAATTCGCCAATATGCATTAATCAAATAAATCATCCAAATTTATTCCAGACTATAATCACATGATGTATACATGCATTGCTTCAATAAATATCACAAATAATACAGTGAATACAGACAACAAGCCAATCTTATCAAAGTGATCAGGAACAAGGACCTGCGATACCGACCAATGATTTACAAAAAAATATCCAATATTCTGTTTGTTGGATGTCTACGTAGATCTACTACCACGTATAGGGTGTAAGGTATAAGAATTAAAATCTACATTCTAAAACCTAAAGATTTTTGATAAATTGTATGATCGAAAATTAAACATTAGCAAAAGAAATTTTAAGCATAGCTTTTTTATATATTTAAACATATTTTCAGTTTATTTGTAAATTGTGTAGATGACTAGAGAGCACTGGTTCTCAAATCCATGTTTGTTATCTTTATTCCAAGCAGGATAACTATGGAAACCATTAAACCCGGGGCTGTTGGTGGTCCCTGAGAATCAATTTGAGAACAAATGCCCTGGACCTCTGGATATTGCTATATGTCTTATTGATCATCAAAGTAACATTCTCCTTAATACTCGATTCATTGCGCTCTTCATGTCTTTGTTCCTCAAAGTATAAATAACAGGATTCAGCAATGGAGTTATGGCAGTGAAGAGGATCGCAGTCGTTCTCTCCTGGTTCAATGAGTCATTTGTAGAAGACCTCATATAGGTTAATAGGGCTGTTCCATACTGGAAGGAAACAACAATGAAATGTGCACTACAGGTGGAGAAGGCTTTTTTCCTACCCTTTGAGGTACGTATCTTTACAAGAAAATTCCCAATAAAGAAATAGGAGAGAAGTGTGAGAAGTAAGGTAATTGTGACCAAGGTTCCAGTAACCCTACTAACAAGCTTCAGATTCAGTGACGTGTCAGCACAAGCTAATGTTATTACCGGTTTAACATCACAGAAGAAGTGATTTACTACATTTGGCCCACAAAATGGAAGCCTTGAGGTCATCACAGCATGTAAGAGTGCATGGAAAAATCCAGTTATCCATGAGACTAACACAAGGTGTGTGCAAACATTTACGCTCATGATGTTGGCGTACCGCAGAGGATATCCTATGGCAACATACCTGTCGTACGACATTACTGAGTAGAGTATGACTTCTGTGCTTCCAAAGAAGTGAAAAAGGTGTATTTGAGAGATACAACCAGCAAATGAGATGGTCTTCTTCACAGTGATGAGATCGAGAAGCATTTTGGGGACAGCGACAGAAGTGTAGCAGATATCCAACAATGCTAAATGCCATAAGAAAAAATACATAGGAGTATGAAGACTTTGATCCAGAAAGGTGACCACCATGATTAAGAAATTCCCTATCAAGATCAACAAGTAGATGATCAAGAAAAAAACAAACAGGATTATCTGAAGTTCCCTTATATCAGTCAGACCAAACAAGACAAACTCCTTCAACAATGACTGATTTTTATAGAACATGGAATCGCTGTAACCTGTAAAGAAGAAAGATAACACATGTGTATATACAGTAGTGTGATTGTTTAACCACCAAAGTGTTGTGATGCACGGGGTGAAAATGGGACGGGGAATTAGTCAAAAGTTGAATTATCAGTTGAAGTATTTTCCATGTTACCCACTTTGAACCAAAGCTAAATGAAGAAAATATTTTAGGTGTAAATATATATTAATATCTGCATAAAAATATAAAAAATTAGAAATATCGTACACAAAATGTTTCTTTATCATACCGTCAGGATGTGCAGCTAGAAGTTCATTCTCCATATTCATTTCTTTGGTGGCTTCAGTTCCTCTTAAAGATTAATATTTTTTTATATGTTTCAGTCCTTTAAAGTAAATTCAAATGATTTCTATGACATAGTTAGTTGCAGTTGATCGTCTTTGCAGAGCTTTTAACTGCTGGCCGACAATAAAGCACGTATATAAATATAAGCAAACACATGGCTCATAGGGATATGATCTTTAGGGAATGCCTGCTAGCTAACAGGTGTTTGGGGTTTAATATTTTGAACAGTTAGTCAATTTAGCTAAAATTATAAATACAGCTGTGATTATTTTTATTAACCATATACATGGTTACTGTACGGCCATCTTCTCCCTGCTTTATATCCTAACACCCTGTCTCATGAGGGAGCATGGGAAGACTCTCTTTGCACCTGTCTCTCACCAAGGAACAATGGAAAAAGATCTATACCCGTACCCACCGTTGCTCTATCAATAATAGGGATCAAGAGATGTCCTACAAGCTCTTGGCCCGTTGGTACCGTCCACCATCCACATTGGCTCGCTACAACCCTGATGCGAAAGATGAATGCTGGACATGTGGGGCAATCTCGTGCTCGATTCTCCATTTATGGCGGACATGCCCACTTATGTCATCCTTCTGGTCCACTGTTCATTCCATCTCTCAGACACTCACGGACAAACATCTGCCGTTCTCCCCTGCTTTCTTCCTTTCGTTACACATGCCACATTCAATTTCCTGGTATGAGTCATCGATCCTACGCCACCTGTTGGTGGCCGCCAAGTCCCTGATTCCTCTACATTGGGGAGATCCGGCCCCACCTTCGATTTGGGAGTGGGTCAGGCGGGTGGAGCAGAGACGAGCCCTTGAAGACCTGATGTGCTCGGCTGACGACAGATCCGAAAAGCATCAACGTCTTTGGTTTCATTGGGTGCAATTAATTTCTAGTCCTGATATACGACCACACCTGACGATCACGCCCACTTCGTAACTTGAACAAGATACTTCCCCCAGGCGTTTCTTCCCGTTTGCCCCCCCCTTCCCTTTTTTTTCTTCTCCCCTCTTCCTTCTCTCTCCCGCCTCACTCATACTTCTTCCCCTTATGTGTTTTGATGGTCAACCCTACCCCTGCCTTTCCCTCGGACTCCCCTTCTGCTTTTTTTCTATCTCTTACCCCTTCCAGGTCTGCCACATATGCCGCATCCTGCTGTGTCACGAGACGTGATAATGTCGATGGGGTTCCTAGTGGCCCCACCTCAGTTCTGCCGCGTGGAATACTAAGTCCTTGTATGTTCACTCTAACTGCCGTTGTTTCCATCATGACAACCACTTTATACCATCTGCAATGTGTTGGACACGGATTGTAACTTTCCCCTTTTTCCTTTTCCCTCTTTTGTTTTCTGTACCCCCTCCCCTTCTAATGTTAAATACTTGACATGATGATTCTGACATTCTTGATGATATGCATACCTGCAAACTCTTAAGGTCAACAACCGAATCCTCTGGGTTTAAATGAGGATGTTTCTTGCTAACTTTTGGGCTAATGCACCGTTGTGTACTTATATTGTAGTCTGGGTATATAGTGGGTTAGCGCCACCTGGTTGCACCCTTACCTTCAATGCCCTCCACCCCATAACTAAAACATATGCTCATGCTAACATACGAACTCGCACTAACACATACTCATTTTAACACCCTACACTTTCACATACATACACATGATATCTCCCTCCTCACACTGTAAACCCTAGGTGCATCTCTGATACCCTAGCACCCTAAGCTAACACACACACTAAAACCATACACTAAAAAACACACACACGCGCTTAACACCAAATACTAATACAAGTACTCTTACACAACATAGTAACACACATGCTAACACCATACAATAACACATACACACTGAATCTCCATACAGTACCACCGTACATACACACTTTCCAATGTAATACACTAGCACACACTTACTGTAACACAATACATTTTACTCAGTGTTTGGATTTATCTGTACTCGGCAGAAAGTTAGAAAGTATGAAGAATATCCACAGAACTTAAATTAAACTGATATTAATTTATTACTTATTATTAATATTTTTGCCAATGTGCATTAATCAAATAAATCATCCAATTTATTCCAGACTATAATCACATAATGTATAAATACATTGCGTCAATAAATATCATAAATAATACAGTGAATACATACAACAAGCCATCTTATCAAAGTGATCAGGAACAAGGACCTGCGATACCGACCAATGATTTACAAAAAAAAAGATCCAATATTCTGTTTGCTGGATGTCTACGTAGATCTACTTCCAAAAATAAGTTGTAGGGTATAAGAATAAAAATCTACATTCTAAAACCTCAAGATTTTTGATAAATTGTATGATTGAAAATTAAACATTAGCAAAACTATATCGAGGTTAAGTATTGATTTATAGCTTTTTATATATTTAAACATATTGTAGTGTATTTGTATTGTGTAGATGACTAGAGAGCACTGGTTCTCAAATCCATGTTTGCAAAAAAAACATGGTTTTACCTTTATTTCAAGCAAAATGACTAAATCTGGGGCTGTCCCTGAGAACCAATTTGAGAAGCAATGCCCTGGACCTCTGGATATTGCTATGTGTCTTATTGATCATCAAAGAAACATTCTCCTTAATACTCGATTCATTGCGCTCTTCATGTCTTTGTTCCTCAAAGTATAAATAACAGGATTCAGCAATGGAGTTATGGCAGTGAAGAGGATCGCAGTAGTTCTCTCCTGGTTCAAGGAGTCATTTGTAGAAGACCTCATATAGGTGAATAGGGCTGTTCCATACTGGAAGGAAACAACAATGAAGTGTGCACTACAGGTGGAGAAGGCTTTTTTCCTACCCTTCGAGGTACGTATCTTTACAAGAAACTTCCCAATAAAGAAATAAAAGACAATTGTAAGAGATAAGGTAACAATGGTCAAAGTTCCAGTAATCATAGTAAGAAGATTCAAATTAAGTAATGTATCTACACAAGCTAATTTTACAACCGGTTTAACATCACAGAAGAAATGATTTACCAAACTTGGTCCACAAAACGGAAGCCTTGATGTCATCACAGCATGTACAAGCGCATGGAAAAAGGCCGTTGTCCATGAAGCTAGCACTAAGCGTGTGCAAACCTTTACGCTCATAATGTTGGAATATCTCAAGGGATAACCTACGGCCACATACCGGTCGTAAGACATTGCTGAATAGAGCATGGCTTCGGAGCTCCCAAAGAAGTGAAAGAAGTATATTTGCGAGATGCAACCACCAAATGAGATGGTCTTCTTCACTGCAAGGAAATTGGCAAGCATTTTGGGGACCGTCACAGAAGAGTAGCAGATATCCAGCAATGCTAAATTCCATAAGAAGAAATACATGGGAGTATGAAGACTTTGATCTTGAAGAATTACCGCCATGATTAAGGAATTCACTACCAAGATCAACAAGTAGATGATCAAAAAACAAACAAACAGGATTATCTGAAGTTCCTTTATGTCAGTCAGACCAAACAAGACAAACTCCTTGAACAATGACTGATTTTTTAAAAACACTGAAATGCTGTAACCTGTAAAAAAAGAAATAAAAAAGAATATTATATGTGTACATACAGTAGTGTGATTGTTTAAAGACCAAAGTGATGTCTGGGGTGAAAAAGGGAAGGAGGATCCAGGTACAAAGTTGAATTATCAGCAAATACACTCCACGTTACCCACTTTGGACCAAAGCCTATGTCCTGCTGAATGAAGAAATTTTTTAGGTGTAAATATATTAATATCATCATAAAAATATTTTACAAAATTAGAAATATCAAACAAAAAAAAATTCTTTATCATACCGTCAAGATGTGCAGCTAGCAGTTCATTCTCCATATTCATTTCTTTGGTGGCTTCAGTTCCTCTTAAAGATTAATATTTTTTTATATGTTTCAGTCCTTTAAAGTAAATTCAAATGATTTCTATGACATAGTTAGTTGCAGTTGATCGTCTTTGCAGAGCTTTTAAGCTCGTATATAAATATAAGCAAACACATGGCTCCTAGGGATATGATCTTTAGGGAACGCCTGCTAGCTAACTGGTGTTAGGGGTTTAATAATTTCAACAGTTAGCCAATTTATCTAAAATTATAAATAAAGCTGTGATTATTGTTATTAACCATATACACGGTCAAAAGTATTGGTAAAGCCAATGGGTAAAGAGCTTTGCTTACGTGTAAAAACACTCTGATTGCTGACCACACAGCCTTGACATGATCATTCTGACATTCTTGATGATACGACGTATGAATGTGTGTACGTACCTTAAGTAAATAATTAAGATAGCAGAGATTCCTAAAGGTGACCTAGAAGCATACCTGGGAACTTCTGGGCTCCAGCTACCCTGAGCCTTCCCTTGCGGGACGCGGCCAGGACTGCACACTGACGTCAGTGGGAGGTCCCGCTGACGTTGATGGGTGGTCCCCCTGGCATCGGTGGGGGGTCCCACTGAAGTTAATGGGAGTTCCAGCTGACGTCTGGGGAGTTCCCCTCCCATTTTTTCCTTTATATCGGGGTGTTTCCTGCTGGCGTCAGGGGCGTTCCCACAGGAAACAAATTGGAGGAGAGTGGGGCCTGTCAAGACCCCACTCCCACAACCCGGAGGATTCGGGTATTGACCCGGAGAACTGGAGGAGCAGTGCTCAACCGGCAATAGGTTCCCAGGTATGCCTAGAAGACATGGAAAATACTGTCTCCAAATATACCCTAAACCAAGGGCGTCCAACATGCAGCCCGAGGTGTGGCCCTGGAAAAAGTGGGATATTTCCCGGTGGGCTGGTCGATTCATGGGCCGGCACACAGAGATGCCATTGCGGCTGCGATTCGTTAAGCAGCCGCACGGCCGCCTCCACAGATTTTGAAACAGCCGGCATGCAGGCACCATACCCCCCCCCCAGTGCCTTTGTAAGGCTCTTCGCCTCTTTGTCAGAGGAGAGCAGTCTGCAGGGGAAGGAAGCAAGCAAAAAAGTAAGTATTTTTAAAAAAAATTATTTAGGATGATAGATGGAAGGGGAACCATATTCAAAGAGGGGCTGCCTTGGGGCAACAATTAAACACAAAGGGGGCGGCTGAAGGTTATAAGCACACAACAGGGTGGTTGGGGCATGACATATAAAAGTTGATCAAAGAACTGTTTGTCCACTGCTTTTTCATTATCGCCAAATTAACCCTGTATTAATATACATCATAAAGCTAAAAGGCCACAATTTCTCTCGGTGAAAAATGAGTGTGGCCCACGCACACATACATTTCTGATGAAGTGGCCCACTGTAGAAAAAACCCAAACTTGGACTACCAAGGTTAAAATGGCATAGGCAATTTTCAGGACACTAATCAGCCTGTAGAGAGAGTGGAAGGGCACGGTTGCTAGATACTAAGAACTAAGAAGGTTTGCAAAGCACAACTTACTGCAAGACTTGTCAGATAGGGAAAGCCAATGGGCAAATGTCACGGACCCAGAATGCGCCCTAGACACTCAATTTGAATTGTAATTTAAAAACTGAGGGGAAAGTTTTATTATAAGAGGGCCCAGGGAAGATGACGCTGGAGGGGAATTGTTTTATTAAAAAAAAAAACTCCTATGAGAAACTAAATCATAAAGAACACTATGACTTAAAAGGAAACATTTTAATTATTAATGTAAATCAGACAATGAATTTTTTAGGATTATTTTTATTGAAAAATGGCACAGGAATGGATATTGATGATAAAGTCTAGTGTTATCAAGACGAAGGATCTCTTCTTGCAGACCAAAAAGCCCTTGAAAGCTGAAGTAACCTAATTTTTACATTATTTATATACTGACCTAGCATCTAAAGACCTATAGAAAATTGATAGAAAAATTAAAGTCAAGTAGGTCTTTCGGCAGTATACAAGTCATTTATAGATATAGATTTATAGATACACTTATGGTCAGAATTACATTTTTTAAATTGACCATCTTTTCACTGCTCTCTTTAAGGCCTTTATCATATCTTTGTTTCTTAAGGTATATATCAGAGGGTTTAACGCCGGAGTTATGACAGTAAACAGAACTGCAGCCGCTCTGTCTTGGTCTAAGGAGTTTTTGGTTGAAGATCTTAAGTAGGTAAACATGGCCGTTCCGTATAAGAGGACAACAACAGTAAGGTGGGCGCTGCAGGTAGAGAATGCACGTTTCCTACCTTCTGCGGTTTTTATCTTAAGGAGAAATCTACTGATAAAGACGTAGGAAAAAAGGGTTAAAAGTGTGGTCGTTGTGGCCAAAGACCCGGTGACTTTATTGAGAAGCATCATATTGAGGGATGTATCTGTGCAAGCCAACTCCAGGAGTGGCTTAATGTCACAGTAGAAGTGATTCACCAGGTTTGGTCCACAAAAAGGAAGCTTTGCCGTCATCAAGGTGTGTAAGAGAGAGTGAAAGCACCCTGTGGTCAAAGAACCTACTGCCAAATGAAGGCAAACCTTGGCGTTCATGATGATGGAATAACGCAAAGGATATCCGATGGCCACGTATCTGTCGTAAGACATCGCTGAGAGAAGCATGATTTCCGCACTTCCGAGAAAATGGAAGAAAAATATTTGTGAGACGCAGCCGATAAAGGAGATGTTTTTTTCCAAAGCTAGGAAGTCAGCCAGCATCTTGGGAACAACAACAGAAGAATAGGTAATGTCAAGGAAGGACAAGTTCCACAAGAAGAAATACATTGGTGTGTGAAGACTATGATCACAAATGATGATCACCATGACAGAAAGGTTGCCTAGAAAGCTTACTATGTAAAGAAGTAAAAAAAAGACAAAGAGGGTTAACTCAAGCTCCGTTAGATCCGTCAGTCCAAGCAAGATGAAATAGGTAACGAATGTCTGGTTGGAACTCATTGCAAATCTGGAATCTGCAAAATAAAATTATATCGTTTACGCAACATAGGTGAGAGTTGTTGAGTACTGGTACCAAATGTGTCCTATGTCTTTGTTATGATGGGCACGCACAAAAATATTTGACTTTAAAAGACACATGTAGGATAGCCACGTGGCTCCCGAATCTAAGACGGGGCCAACGGCTGATTAAACTTTGAGTCTTTACAGCAAGAAAAAAAAATGGGTCTAATCTGCCGGCACGTTCTATTTTTTATACATTTTAATTACAGAGAACTTTTTGATAGTCTTTAATAATTTATCTAAAACAAACTGAATGAACTAAATTTTGGTAAATGACCATTTAAAGGTGGAAAGGGACATAATCAATATTTTTGCAAAATGATCTGCATATTCAAAATCATGGCTTTGCAGTATATTGAGCCGGTGAGGTTTGTCTAGAAGAAACCCAGAAAGACATACGATATATAACGGCACAAAAAATGATTGTCTAGCATAAAAAAATGTAAAACAAAAAATGTAATATATTGTAAATATCCAAAATAGGAAAATAAGGGGAAAAAAGTGAACTCAAACAAATGTAATACAAATGTGTGATGTACAATCTTAAACAACATTATAAAACATAATATTTTTTTATTTCAAAAACAAAGTTGGAGACCTTCTACTAAGCGGTTTAGCCCGTTTATTTGATACCTGTCGGTGATCCGCTCATCGGTTTTCCTGTTTCTTTAATACTCGAAAAATAAAACAAATTTTAGAAATTAAAAATTCACATTTCCGATTTTTCCGCCCCCCCGCAGCTAAGCGATTTGTATTTTTCTCAAGCCGTTTCCCATGGAAAATGAAATAAGGGTTGACGCTGCTTTTATGATCTGGCCGTAGTGACTTGGAAACGGGAAGGATTTTATAATATGATGTCTCCCGTTGGGAAAGTCTCTACGAGGATCGCACGTGTAGGTGCTGATCCTTTAGGACTTTAACCACTAAGGTGGTTAAATCCGATAAGGATAACAACAGCTAATACTCTAACCAATTATTAATGATTTAATTTTACCTTTATGCTTAAAATAAAGCTTTGGATTTTTCTCATTAATAAAATAATGAGGTCCTATGACAGCTATGTCCAACTGCACACCTTTTTATTTCACATTAGTGTTGTGAGAATGTATGTTTTTAAGCCCTATAATTACATTTGTCTTAATGTAATTTACAATATATTGTAAATGGGGATAAAGTACACAATATTAAAAAATAAATAATGTAACAGTTGGTCGTGAAGGCCAATGTTCCATCAACATCAATGAGAAGCTTCAACTTGAGGGAAGTGTCTTTGTAAGCTAACGGTGGCTATAAAAGTACTTTTGGGACAAAACATGGAAGCTAATCATCGAAGTGTCCAAGAAAGAATGAAAGTTATTGAAAGTAGACAAAGGGTGACAGTGGTGTAGAGGCCTAGACAATGGCCACCAGTCGATCACAGGGCATGGCTGAAAGAAATATTAACTCTGAACTTCCAAGAAAATTGGAAAAAAAATACACTTGTGAGGTTCAATTTTTAACATACATAAAATTCAATGCTAGGAAGTCAGCAAGCACCTTGGGTATGAAGTGTTTGTTATATCCAGGGGAAAAAATTGCACAAGAAGAAATGCATAGTAAATTAAGCCTTTGATCATCTATGGTGGCCACTCGTCAAATTTGATAAATAATTATACTGTGACCAGGTAACCTATAAATCATTTTGCCTTTGTGGGTTCTGGCACATATTTCAGCAGATGTTTTGACAAATATGAGTTCCTGCACCTTCTCTAAGGTTCTGTGGTAGCATAAAAATGAAAAAAAAAATTTTAACCAAAAATGTATGTTGTATCCAGCTTTTTTTTTATAATAATTATAAAAAAGTGTGGTTCTTTACCATTTGCCATCTTTGGCTTTTTGGGAGTTATATCCATACCTGCAAACTCTCCAAGTTCGACCGGGAGTCTCCGGGTGAAGTCCCGCTTACCTGGGTCTCCTGGTCAGCTTCTGCTTTCACCAGGCAAGGGGGGTGTCATCTGCTCACACCCACTTGCTTACTATGTTATGCCTACTGGGAGTCCACTTTCCCCTACTCCTTGGCCAGTTCCGTCACACTAAAAGCTGTCAGCGACTGGCCCGTTTTCATCATCAAGTCTCTCCCTTAGGGAGATTTTTGGGCAGCCTACCATGGGAAGTTCCAATGTATGGTCATAAAATGCCTAATATGTTTTCTAAATATGTCAAAGAAACAATTTTAAATTATATGAAACGTTCTCTTTTGTTAATTGTGAGTGTAATATCTCAATGGTCAGCTACTCGTTATCATATAATTCACATTGTTAAACACGTTTAATATTTTTATCTGACAATTTAAACATCAATGCCTTTGTTGAAATATTCCATCATCTTGATTATTCCCAGCTCGATTCCCCTAATTCCCAAACACGTCCTTATTCCCTGTTAGGGCAATAGATGGGTCTAAGGAGTCTGCAGGGGCTGCCTTTTACATTTTATAACTGATACAGCTCCGAGAATTCTTTATTTATTGTCAAGAATGCAACACAAAGAGGTATCACAGCTTTTTAATCTTCTTTTTATTTTTTTAAAGCTACTATTGAGATATGAATTTAACATATAAATATTTACAATGTATTAATTTGCATGGTATTGCATGGGACCATGTCATCCAGAGACATTCATTTATTAATTGAGTGAGTATGGATTTTGTTTAATGATCTTCTTATGTCTGTGGGTTTATCATATTCATGTTAGAATTTCCCTCTTATTTGAAACCCGCTTTTTGTAAGTGCTATTTTTTATATGATTATCTTCTCAGGTAGACCCAGAATTGATTTGATGAAAGCAACCATTTTTGGGCCATCATTCAGTGCTCAGTAGACCTGGGTTCCATGTTTTCACATTGATGTCTCATGGATAATAAGGTCTCTTGCATGCTAAGAAGCACCATGGAACAATTGGCTGGGTTTTAGCGGTTAATGGTTTAAAAGCACATGGAGTCTTTAGAAAAATGTGATACTTTTCATTGGGCCAAAGTTCTTTTTTCAGGACTTTAGAGGGCTCTTCTTTAAATGGAAATCAGTTGAAACTCTGACTCATTCTGAAATCCTTTAACTGGACCCCCTGGCCATATTTGTTGTTGTTGGTGTGACATTTAGGCCCAATAACACCTTAAATGGGTTTGTTTATATTACAAAAATAAAATACATCATGTACATGATATATATTAAAATAGTTTAAATTGTTTTCTAGGGACTAATGGAGCCCACATTTTATTAATTAATATTTTGTTTCTGAGATACTTACAAAGAGTTTTCTGGTATAGCGTTAATTTTTGTGTTACAGCAATACTGGTTCTGGTTAGCCTAGTTGTGTAGCTATGTATTAAGAGAAACATTTAAGACCGACATCACTCTCTTCACCGACATCACTCCCTCCATCTAGCTACTTAGAAGGTAGTATTTGATGCACATGTCCTGTCCATGAGGCAAGGCAAAAGTATCCAACCCTTGAGCGTAAGGGAAGGCCAAGTAGTTTGAGATAAATAGAGGGCACAAGAAGAAGAAGATGACATTGAGATGGCAGGAGCAGAGACACTATGGAGAGCCCAAAGACAGAGGTCCTTGGAGAACATGTTGGGGCAAAGACCAAGGCTTGACCGAAGAACACTTCCAACAGCCCAGCCTGTAATATATATATTGTCTTAAGTAGCGCTACAATAAGATTTGATAACTACAACTTAAAATGGTATTTTTATATAATACTAATGCATAGACAGACATTTATCTCAGTTATTTAAATATACTTGGGTTTAACTTTTAAACTAAGCAAAATAGGTGTAACAACAATCTTAATTCTAAACCATATGAGCAGCCCTCTTAACTCACTGTTGTAAGGATGAGTCTTGAAGAACAAGTTATAAAACAAATGAGAATATGCCAGCTCCCTTTAACAGTGGACATCTGATAAACGTCACCATTGCATGCCTGTAAGCGTATTGTATAAAACAATTTCTTTTTCGAAATGAATTCTAAGAATTACTCTTTGTTAATTACAGATTGTTGTTACATAAAGAATGCTACAAGGAATCCTTACCTCAACCTCTGAGTTCTATCTCGTTGGCTTCTCCGATATGCCTCAATGGAATGGAATTTTTTTGGCCGTCTTTGTTTTCTCTTACGTCTCAACTCTTTTTGGGAACGTTGTCATCCTTCTCATAATCATCCTGGACTCCGGTCTCCACAGTCCAATGTATCTGTTTTTGTGTAACTTGTCAATCCTAGATATCTTCTGCACCTCCGTCACTGCCCCTCAGGTTATGGATCTTTACTCTTCTACGAATTACACGGTTTCCTTCTCAAACTGTATATCCCAGGTGTATTTTTACCTTGTTTTCACTAATGCAGAGTTCTTCCTCCTCCCAGTCATGGCATATGATCGATACGTCGCAATATGTTACCCATTACGCTATAACGTTCTTATGAATAAAAATGTATGTATAATACTTGCATTGGCTCCCTGGGCTTTCGGTATTTTGGATACCTTGTCCTACACCATCCTGACATCGCGTTTGTCGTACCTGGGTTCTCATGTGATCAACCACTTCTTCTGTGATCTTACAGCTCTCATGAAGTTGTCATGTAGCGATACTTCCACAATACAACTCATTACCTTTGTCGACGGCGTTCTTTTTGGTTTTGTGCCATTCTTCCTCACGTTGATCTCCTATGCCTATATCATATTCGCCATTATGAAGATCCGCTCAGTGCATGGAAGGCGTAAAGCTTTCTCTACTTGCTCTTCACACTTAACGCTGGTTGTGTTGTTTTACGGGACAATTATATCTATGTACATGAGACCATCCTCCATGTACTCACCCGCACAAGATAAGTTGTTTGCCGTGTTCTACACAACTGTAATACCAGTGGTTAACCCTTTAATATACAGTCTGAGGAACAAAGATGTTAAAAATGCTTTTAAGAGGGTCATTCTAGGTGCGTCATGACTTTTGATCGTCTTTTTTTATAATGTATACATCCAGCTATTAAACAAAAAAAACATTTGGCTCCTACCAATCCTTGTTACCAGGCAAATTTAAAAATATAATGGAAATATTGAAATAACTTACGTTTTGTAATTAATATTTGTAATTAATAGAAAACAAAATAAAAGTCTAAAATTAACTCTGGGAAGAATTGTCCTCCTTACTTAATCCATAGACCAGAGGAATCCTATATATTTTGTCAATACTATGTAAAATATCAGTTTGGAAATTATGTCATCTCTACCTGTGGCAAATGTTTTTAAATAGAAATAGTAAACCGATAGGAACAATACCAAGAAATATTCCATTTTAAATACAAATTAAGCAATTGTAGGACATGGCTTTAATTTCAATACTATAAGCTAATTGCCCTCCGCCCCACAATGTTTAAGTGCAATTAGGGGCATTTTAGAAACGTTAAACTTGACTTGTGTCTATATTTCAACCTTGTAATTATGTAACTTTTTATTTGTTTTAATAAAGAAAATTTTAATATTCGGGCATCTAGAGATGAGCAACACATGTTTTAAAGTTGGGTGGGTTTTTTTTTTTTAAATGGGTGGCAATTACCAACAATGAATGGCGCATAAGTGGACTCGTCGGTATTTGAGCCACTACAGTTATTAAGCACATAATTAAAATTGCAGTTATAAGAAAATAATTCACTAAACTTTTTAATACTTTAATTAATTTTCATGTGTCATTGGCAGAAGCTGCTTCTAGAGGGGAGAACTTAGATCCCAAGCCAACTTAAGAAGAAAATAATTATTTTTACTCCAATCTTCCCATTCCGTGGAACCATGTGGTCTAAAGAGACTGACACATTGATTCTGACCGGACTAAAGAAAACAAAGCACATGTGGAATGCTGCCAATGGAGGCAGTTAGTAGAGCGACCCTCACACTATACTCTATATACTCTATATGTCCTGTCCCAACACACATATGGTTTACTTTGTTTCATTACTTATTTTTGTATGATGAAGCAGGACATTCCACACCCGAAGTATGTCCTCAATCAGCATCTGCTTCCAAAATGCTCTTCTCCATGATATTATTATTCCACTTGAACTTGAAACCACCGGGCCTCGGTGCGAAAAACTGCACTGCTGGTCTGTGTCATCATTGCCCCCACACAACTGGTCTGTGCCTTCTTTGCCCCTTGCCCCCCTTCCAACATACAACATATGTAAACACACATACTCACTAACACACACGCCATCTCATCCCACATACATATACACAAGTCCACATCCATGCACACACATACACACACAAGTCGACATCCATTATTACACACACAAGTCGACATCTATGATCACACACACAAGTCCACATCCATGATAACACATACACTACTCCACATCCATGATCACACACACAAGTACACATCCATGATCACACACAAGTGTACATTTATGCTGAAACACACACACACACACACACCCAAGTACACATGCAGGCGCACGCGCACACACAAATATCCCAACACCTGTCCCAGCTTACCTCTCACCGCTCCTATAGCTTTCCCTCTGGCTGCTCACACACACGGTGTGCGAGCAGCCCCTGTTTCACCCCGGGGTTATGTGATGTCACATGACCCCGATACGTTCTTGCCTCCCCGTGCTGGTTCAAAATAGAAAAGAGCCCTTCCGAAGTGGTTCGGTGTGGTCCAGTTCAGAAGTGCCCTTTCTAAACAATTTTATACCGCTACGAGGAGACAGGAAGAAGGGGGTGCAGGGGTTGCGCCAGGCCCCCTAGAGACAACGCCGGTCCCAACGACAACCTATGCAGCCCCTTTAATAATGAAGTTAGACTGTAAAACTAGAACGCTTACAGGAAAGCATGAATGAAAGTTTTTACCCGGTCACACGGAAAGGAAGTCCAAAATGTAATGATCTGAATGTGAAAATTATTATTTTTCCAGTACTAACACTCTCTCTCAAAAGTGTATGTATTTTGTGAAAAAAAATAAAACCTAGCCATCAAAAAACACACGTCTTGTGGATTGTCTATTCTAGAATGTTAATAGGGGGCTATGTAGAATGGGAGAGTAAGTGCTATCACAAATGAACAGTAAACGGTAACACTTTATTTTCATCAAAGTTATAAAAATTACCAAAAATAAATACTTTTTGAATAAAGTCATCTATAGCTGATGATCTTTTGTACAGATTTTTTCACATCTTTATTTCTGAGACTGTATATAAGAGGATTTAGCATTGGAATGATAGCTGTATACAAGATAGACAGCGGCTTATCTTGGTTGAGCAAGTACTGGGATGAAGGTCTCATATGCATAACCAGAACAGTGCCGTAAAACAAGATGACAACGGTGAGGTGGGATCCACAAGTGGAAAAGGCCTTATGTCTTCCTGACGCGGAATTAATTTTGAGAATCGTAGAAATTATAAAGACATAGGAAGCCAGGGTAAGCATGAAGGCTGGGAGGGCTACCACTGAGCCAACCACATAAGTCATTATTTCAATGAATAGCTTGTCCACGCAAGATAGATTTAATAGCACGGAGAGGTCACAATAAAAATGATTGATAATGCGTGGCCTGCAGAAAGGCAATTGAGATATGACCACAGTGTGAGCTAATGGATCCAGGAAGCCAATCAACCAACATGAGGTAGTCAGCAGGAGACAGATTTTTGTGTTCATTAACACTGGGTAGTGTAAAGGCTTGCAGATGGCCACATAGCGGTCATAGGCCATCGCTGTTAAGGAGACAAATTCTGTACATGCCAACGACATAAAGATATAGAGCTGTGTGATACACTCAGAGAAAGAGATGACGCCATGACCTCTCAACAGCAAAGAGAGGAGCTTGGGCTGAGTGACAGAAGAGTAAAAGATATCCAGGAACGAGAAATTGCAGAGGAAAAAGTACATGGGGTTATGCAGAAGGGGGCTCAGGCATATCACCGATATTATGAGAAGGTTTCCAAACAAAGTGAGAAGATACATGAGAAGGAACACCAGAAACAGAGATGGGTTTAGTTCCTGGATGTCTGAGAGCCCAAGGAGTAGAAACTCTGTGCCTTTGCTTTTGTTCCACAGTTCCATATTTCCACTTGTTCCACCAAATTCTATAGATGGATAAAAATATAAAAAAATGCAAGTATTTATTTAATGAGCAGTGTGGACAATAAGAACGAGTGGAGGGGCCAACTATTTTATGATATGAATTATTGTAACCTGCTTCCAGATTCTCTGATTCTAAAAGTACATTCTCTCTGTATGAACCACAACTAACAAGCCATCCATGATGATTAGATATGAGATGTATATGAATTTAAAATGAAGTTTGAAAAATAGATGTTGTCATATTAGCCTTAGAGGAAATTGAGTCTTTAGTGGAATTTGATAACTTATTATTATTTGGCCATTTTATTAAATGATTTAGACTTAGAGGACCTTAGAGGTCTATTCTGAAGAAGAGACTTCCATCTAAAGAAGAGGCCTTAGATCTTTGTTCATGTTGCTCTAAGGAATGTATTAACTTTAACTAAGAACTCTAAGATGAAATAGCACATTCTATTGTATCATAGATTATTATGCTGAAATTAGATAGATTTTTGTTCATTCCAATTTAACCACCTGCACTATCCCATGAGATTTTACTGTTCTATTATTCCATGTAAAGAAAACCATGTTTTCTGCAGGCTCGACATATTTAAACTGGAACATGCTTGCCTATCAAACACAACGTTTCAAAATCACTGATGTATAAGATGTGTAGTTTTCTAATATTATTTTGCATCAGAAGAATTATTAATTATTACTAAATTTAAATAATAATGTTTTTGGGGTTTACAAGGTCATAATGTTACAGTATTTTTCCATTTGTGTTCAATAATCCATAAGAAGACCCAACCCAACCGTTATATTATATGTCATTCAATGTTTTTGTACGTTTCTGTGTAACAGAAAAGACCGTGCAATGTTTATATTTCTACCCATGAAATGCAAAAATGGTTTCACCAAAAAATCTATAAATACACATATGGAAAATAACGGCGATGAACTCACCTCGCTTGTGTTTCTCCATACAGCATCTGTGCGTCTAAAGTTTGTTTATATACATATCTTGATTGTTAATTGTCTCTTTGTTAAAGAGTCCCTGATGTATTTAATGGTACAGATCTCCAAGTGAAGAATAAATTATCTGTGTATATTCCACAGGGACTGGGTAACAAAGGGCCAGCAAACCAAATATTAACACTTATTTTCCATATAATGCTTCTGTTGCATCAAACTGATACATATGTACTTAAGTCATGTGTTTCCAAATAAGCGGCCATCATAGATATTGATAATTTAAGGGGGCCCTCCGGCCATAACACTTTCTTGTCTCTGATTGGTTGCTTTAACCAGCCAATCAGTGACAGGAAATCAAGACCAGTGAGAGGGCACTGTACTCTAGATATGGAGCTGCAGCTTTTCCTTAAGGTAAGTAAAAGCTTTTTTTTTATGAATAAATATTTTAAAATGTATTTATTGTTGGTAAGGCCTTAAACGAATTTATAGAATCTAAGTAGAATCTAGTCAGCCCTACAGATTCTAAATAATAACGGGGATGCTAAATAATGAGTATTATCAGTGGCCACTATTGGATTAAAACCCATAGACCCAATCGTGGATCAGCTGAACAGGACATCTTAGATTACAGTGACTTTCGTTTGGGTTTTGAAGTGTTAAATTGTTGGAAGTGAAAATAATTTGTGTTCCGTCACCAGAATAGGTGTATACATTGGTAAATTAAAGAATAATATGGACGATTCCAGGGCCAGCGGGATATGTTCCTGAGGTCCACATGCCATTGACCAAATGAGCCAGACACTAAAGAGTTAATTTTAAAACGGTAGTCTCTATAGTGTGGACTTGATCACCGTTTAACCCCATAAAAAAGACTCACTATTGAAGAATAGCTGAAAAGTATGTTATGTGCTGTAAAGGGACAATCCAGCTGTCACATGGAGTTATTACAAATCAAGTTCAAGAATAAAGTACTAAAAGTAATAACAACACATACTGTAGATATTTATTTGAAACATTTATTAATCATATACTATAGGGGGGTTTACAGAGGGAAGGGGTCTCTTGCTCTGCTGCAGATGATGAGGCTCCAGGAGAGCTTTGATCTGTATGGAAGATAAAAAAAAAAATATATAAAAAGAATTCCTGTATTTTATTTTTAAACAAGCAATTATAAACTTTATGCCAGGAAAGCATCAAATGCCTTTAATATGGCACTAAAGAAACATTTACACTCCCTTCTACTTTCCTACATAGAGCTGAGCTAGCCCAGAGAACAGCTCCATACTTCCCAACAGTCCTGGATTTCACAGGACAGTCCTAATTTTCTTTGATACTGAGATTGTTATGGTATAATTAAGTATACCCAAAGATTTGGGGAAAAAAAACTAAACATGGCCTAGCTTGAATTACTCGTCAAATTACCTTATTCATTGGGTGACATCAATCCGTTGAGCAACTTGGCCCAGGAGGCCGCTTCAGACAAGGAGCAAGAGGCATGGAGGGCGCGTTAGGGGGGGGGATTAAATCGATAGGAGAGATGAGGCATTAGAATTGGGGACAGAAAAACAGGGGAAACAGCCACAGAAGAAAAATCTGGAACAGAAACAATGAGATGTTATGGCTTTCGTTATAAGTCAAGTATAGGAAGTGTATGTGAAGGCATGGTGAGGGCCACACTGGGTTACCGCGCCGTATGTCGGTAGATTTAGTAATAAGGTGAGGGGCAGATAGATAAATGATTTAATTTTGCTTTAAATACACTGCTTGATAACCGATCTGCTTCAATACCTATTATGTATTATACTTTTATTATTAATATTATCTATTAATAGATATTTGGTGTTCTTTATCTCATTTTGTATTTATCCCCATTACAGCTGATATTTTATTCTAACCAAACGTATTCATTTAGTTTATAGTCTGTCACCCTGCTAAAACATAGTGATTATTATGTAGTCTCTATAAGGGATTATCCTCACTCACGTCATCTCCCGGACATTCCCTGGCTTGCGGCTTTTAAAGAAAAACTGCCGCAGTCTTTTGAAAAAGCCCTTTTTGGGTGGCTTGGTGTCTTCAGCACTGCAGAGAAACAGAAATATAAGATGTTACTTCCAAATCAGTCCCCTATTTCAGTTTTTACACTCACCTTCATTTGTATCATAGAAGAAGGAACAACGTAGCTGAAAGCCGACAGTAACATTAACAAGAAAGAGTACTTTTGGAATGCCTCATGTTCTCTCACGTTACTAGACATTTGCTGCATGATATGTGTGAGTTTAATCTACTTTGATACATTTTCCATTGTATTTTAAGCATATCTGACCTGTAGGATGATGGATACTTACATATTTTCCTCCACTGATGGAACCTCCTCTGTCTCATTCATGGTGTTTTCCTCTCCCTCACCCATGGTGCTTCCCTCACTCATGAAGCTTTCCTCTGCTGTCCTGCAAGACAGATCTATGTGTTTATAATACAAAGACTTTCCAGGTTGGCCAGTAATACCACACAAAAAGTAACATTTATGGACGTTTTGGGTTCCTCTAGAGTTGACCATCCTTTTTTTGGAATCTACTTTAATACATTCACCATTGTTTGTAACTAACATTGATCTATAAGATGATGCTACTTACAAATATTCTTCTGTTGACAACGCGTCATCTTCATCCCAAGCATCATTCTCCTCTGAACTGCAAGACAAGACTGTGTGTTAACAATACAAAGAAGAGCCTTGAGGTCTTAAAGAAACATTTATAGATGGTTTGGCATTATCTTGGATTATCTGGAAACAACTCACCCCACACTCGAAATGGTGGATAAGGAAGGGCTCCATTGCCTCTTTAGTCTATGACGTCTCCTGCAATGAAAGTAAGATCAACAGAGAAGCATTACCCCACTGGATGCTTTACAAGTCCCTTCCTCTTCAATCAAGACTATTCAACCATTCATAGAATGTACTTTAGACATTAAAGCCCTTCTGAAAGCCTCGAGACAGCAGAACATATGTCTCAGTCAGTTACTATCAATTATTATCAATGGGTGACACAATTATATCAAAAGTCTTAATTAAGCCCCGTCCTAACCCCGCCTTTCAACCACACCCCCTAAAACACACGTTTCCATATTTGGACTTTTTTGACAAGTGAGTATCTGTAATTTCTACTCTAATTAAAATGTGAATGTAAAACTTACCTGATTACAATATACATTCCTGAAAGAAACATAAAAACATATTGTAAAGAAGCCGGTTTAATGTATATGGGCATAGATAGATGTATAGATAGATAGATAGATAGATAGATAGATAGATATGATTGCTTTAAGAACTACATACCTTTTATTTCAGCTATAAACTGATCCTAAAAGAAAAAAAAACATTATTATTATATATAGTTTATATATTATTATAATTATAGAATTATATTTATTTGATCATTAAATCTTTAATAACAGAAAAACTTAGAATTTAAAGCTACTCACAATTCCTCCAAGGCTTTCACTCATTTTGTTCGCACAAAATTCCTATAAACAAGTCAAGTATTAAGATCAAGCGTCTCATTTTACAGCTATTTAAATTAATATTAATTAAAATCTTCATTTAGTCCCCCCCCCCCCAACACCCAACTGTTTATGAGTCCCCAGAATACCTACCAGTAGCTAACCCACAGTAGACTAGTAGATGAGCTGTCAGGATGTGACTCCCTGGGGTCAGTGTTCCGCGCAGCCAGTGATGTCATAGAACCCAAGCATAGAACCCTCATCCAGCTTCACCTGCCTTAAAGCTGCAGGAGACGGTTTAATCTTTACATAGACAGAGGACTTCACTTTCTAGAGCATCTACAATCTATCTATCTATCTATCTATCTATCTACACTACAGAAGTGTAGTTTGATCACTTTCCTGGCATAAAGTTTATAATTGCTTGGAGATGTTTTTTCAAATAAAATACAGGAATTATTTTTAAATATATATGGAAAACTTACACACTTTTTTTTTGTTATCTTCCATACAGATCAAAGCTCTTCTGGAGCCTCATCATCTGCAGCAGAGCAAGAGGTCACTTCTCTTGTAACAACGCCCCACCCCCCCCCATATGCCTATATAATGATTAAAAAATGTTTCAAATAAATATCTACAGTCTGTGTTTTTATTTATCAAAGGCACTGGAAGTGTCAATTTTTAAGTGACTGCGTTGGAGACAGCACTGGATTCTTTATACATTGCTATGTACAATTACAATGAATTCCTGAAACATAAATACTGGATAACCCAGGTCAACATAGAAGCTCAACATTCAAGTACAAAAAACATTTTTTTGATGATGAATGATGGAAGCTCTTAGCTATCCTGACGAGCAATGAGTTTAAAAGTTATTCCATACCTGGTTTCCACATAATGTTATAATTTGGGTTTTCATCCTGATTTCTTATTTTGGTTTAGCACTTGTGGTGGGTAGAAAATGGGCCCTGAACCTAGCGTCTGGGCTTCTTTTCTTATGAGCTTATCTCACATAAAGTTTTGTAGCCCATCATGTTTTCCTAACTATCATTCATCAGGTTTACGCACCATTGAGGTGTATTACGATAGGTAAAAAAAAAGATGATATTTCTCCTTCAGAACATCGAGCAACATACTTGCTTTTCTTTAATGAATGCCTTCCTGTAACCCGGTTGACAACTTTGACTGCAAATTGATTGCGGGGTCTAGTTAAATAAACTCAAAACATTTAGTGGCATGTAGGGGTATAAGGCAATTGTGGAGGCAGAGTGGCACATATGGGGTCAAAAGGCATATCATGGGACACAGTGGCATATAGAGGGTTAAAAGGCATATCATGGGGCACAGTGGCATATAGGGTGTATAAGGCATTTCTGGGGCAGAGTGGCAAGCCTGGGGGCAGATGTGCATAACTGGGGGGGTCAGGTTGTAAAAAAAGGAAATAAAACTAAATATTTTTCTCAATCATATCTGTTATTAACAAACAATTGTTCACATAGTCTACATGAATTAACATTTACTGGTAAAACTTTTTTCCTATAGGGTCGTCTTATATTCAGGCCTTTTCTTTTTTTTCCCCTAAATTAGTATTTTTGGGGGGTCGTCTTATAAACGAGCAAATACGGGAATATTTTGCCCAGGGAGGATTTATGTATCGTTTTTTATTATAGCCTAAAAATGAATACATATCCACTGAAATATAATTCTCAAGGTATCAGATATAAATGGGTTATGGTTCATGTACACAAAAATATGTATTTCTGCGTTTCTGCATTGCTGTATACAAGATCCAGCCCCAATGACGTATTTTTATGTGTTATTTGTTAGGGTTTTAATCTTAAAATATGTTACAACGGTTTGTGGATTTTTATTTCCTTATCCTGCTGGCCAGTAAAGCATCTTTCATACAGTAATAATTAGCAAAATATCACAAAGGTATCAGTTTTTAATAAATAAGGATGGCTTTTTTTCATCAAAGCATAGATCTTGGTTGTGCTTCTCGATCTTCTCGTCCGCGGCTCCGTCTTTGAGTCTGCTTCTTCTCCCCGTTGCCTTTGTTCCTCTCTCCTCTTCAGAGTGCTTCTGCAACATGGCGGAGCCTCCGCGCATACTATGGGGACGACCTCTCCCTCAACTGGAAGAATGGGGGGAGAGGTTGTCCCTGTGGTGTGTGCGTGAGCTCCAGTCTGTTGCAGAAGTACTCCGAAGAGAAGAAAGCAGACAGAGAAAGGGAAGAGAGAACGGCAGAGATGGAGCGGCAGAATCGGACACGGAGCCTCTGATGAAGGAGAATCTGAGGTGGAGCAGCATAGAGGCAGAGCGGTGAAAAAGAGGTAGAGAAAGAGCAGAGGAGAGGGAGAAGAAGGGAAGCAGAGATGGAAAGCAGTTGTCAGAGAAGGTAGGGAGTGAGAGAGAAAAAGGAAACAAAATTTGTCCTCCAAAATGAATGGATCAAAAATCTAACAAGACATTTTTGGTCAATGTGCACAAGTCTAGTCTGGACCTTTAGGAAAGTCCTATCTTCTTGAACATTCTCTTTAGAGCTCTTTTCACTTCATTATTCCGAAAACTATAAATTATTGGATTCAACATGGGTGTGCATATATTGTAAAACACACACAGCATTTTGTCATTCTCTAGTGAATAAGCTGATCTGGGTCTCAAGTACATAAATAGGATGGTCCCAAAAAACATGGAAACAACCGTGAGATGGGAAGCACACGTGGAGAAGGCTTTCCGCTTCCCTTTCGTGGAACTAATTTTTAAAATGGATGATATTATGAAAATATAAGAGATCAAGGTCAGCAAGAAACATCCCCCAGCGACCGTTCCTCCAAGTATGAATATTTCCAGGATGTTTCTTGTCGTGTCGGTGGAGGACAACTGAAGAAGGGGTGGGATGTCACAGAAGAAATGGTTGACCACGTTGGATGTACAAAAGGATAGTTTTGCTATAAGAAGAGTATGACAAAAAGAAAATAATATACCGCTAACCCAACAAGCACCAGCCATGCGAACGCAGTTTTCTGTGCTTATTATCTGGCGGTACCTAAGCGGTTGACAGATCGCTACATAACGGTCGTAACTCATGATGGCCAATAGGAAACATTCCGAGCTTCCTAAAAAGTGGAAAAAATATAACTGTGTAAAACAAGCCACATAAGAGATAGAATTCTGCTGAAATGACAGGTTAATTAGCATCCTGGGGACAGTGACCGATGTGAAACAAATATCTAACATCGACAAATTGCAAAGGAATCGATACATCGGAGTGGACAGGTCATTATCTACTCTGGTGAGAAGAATGAGCAGAAGGTTTCCAAACAGGGTAGTCACGTATATTAGGGTGAACACAAAAAAGAGTTGGTGCTGGACTTCGTGGTCTCCTGAAAGACCTAATAAGATGAACTCCGTCACTTGAGTTTGATTATCACATGCCATGAACACAGATACTCCTACCTTCGGTAAGATCAAACAAGCATGTTAGTATTTGGCATATAATTCTCATGTCAGGTTGAGTACTGTATCAATAAAAAAAAAAACTCTACATGCAATGTTTAGATGTGATGTAATGTAGTTTTACTTTACTGAGAGGCTGGAACAGCCACTCAGCAGAGATGGCAGAGTCCCTACAGTAAAGGAATTTAGGCATACATTGGATGGATAAGACCAAGGACTGATTAAGGTTTGAATCTTTATATCAGGAAAAAAGGGCAGACCAGATGTATGAGTATTTCAGAAGCCACAACAACCTCAACAATGGTCAAAACCCCACAGAACATCAAGTAATGGGGACAGTTTGGTGTACCCTGCAGCCTCACCAACAATGAATGCATACTAAAGTTCTTTGTTAAAACACATTCTTCAAGCTGGTTAAAAAAAAAAAAAGACTTACCTTTAGGAGAAGCTGCAGCTCCAGAGATGCAGCACAAATCCTCCTCAGTGATACCATTTCCGTGCCACGGATTGGCTACTTGAAGCAGAGTCTCGTTAGACACTCCCCTGAGGATCTCGGTGCGCCAGCGTTGGGGGGGTGACCGTGAGTATACCAAGTGGGAGCGGGCAGCATGGAATGTGTTTGGCTGCAAGTAGCAGTGGACGTGTGAGGGATCGCATTTTTACTGGCAGGGTGAATTCTTGTTCAGTAAACTGGGAATTTGTATAATTTTGTATACATTTTTATGTGCGTAACAAGGTCACAAAAAAGGTCACGGTACTTTATTAACCAAAAACAGGAAAATAACTTGCATTCTGTCCTTCGGGGCATCCAGCCCCCTTCTTTCTTTTCTCCTCAATCCTGCCCCTGAGTCTGTGCTTCTCTTAGCAATTTGAGCCTCGTGGCGAGCTGTAGTTTTTGCTGCCTGTGTTACCATGGTAACATGCAAAACCACATGGGGCAGAATCCTGGTGGTCAGACAGCTCAGTGAAGTGCAGAGGCAGGGAGCAGAGCAATGTAAGCTCAATTGCCCCTGTAAAGAGACATATTTCTAATTTATCTGGCGGCGGGGGGGGGAATTTCTATTATCCATCCCTTTCATCTCCTATGGTAGTGGAGACATGGATAGGGGGCTCTGCAGACTCCCTCCATTGCATTTGGAATGGGGGGTGGGCAAATGAAAAGTTAAATGGGACATAATATGCAGGGAAAAAAAGACTAATGCAATCTGTGTAGGAGAAAAAAGGCTCTTAGTCATGGTTTCACCAATTTATTGCTAAAATTTCATTTTAAAACTCGTTTATGGTGGCAAACAAACTCAGGCTGGACGTTGGCCCACATGGGCTAAAAGCATTTTTTTTTTTGGTTAATTCTTTGTTAGTTTCTGGTTTCTGCCAACTTCTAGGTGAAATAAACCAAAATTCAGAAAAGCAACGTTAGAAAAGAAAAAGAAAAATAGCTTGAATTGTAGGCAAGTCCTGTCTCTATACAAACCAGCAAGTAACGGGTTAAACGCTGTCTGTCCAGCAGGTGATGGTCTTTAAGCTGAATTGAGCACCTGGGGTGAGGAGAGGTGTTTGTTACATTCTGGCTACTTTTTTCACAAATATAACTCCAAAAACATGCAGCCAAAAACTTTTAGTTTAATACATAGCAACTTAGAATTTGCTGGCAGCTCGGCCCCCATCCGGCCCCCTGTCTAGTCTGTCTCAAAGTCTCAAACCTTAATCAGTCCTTAGTAATCAGAAGGTTGCACGCAGGAATCAGAACTGGAGAAGGTGGCAGATCCGCTTTAAATGTCATTATTTTGATTAAAGGGCCGCGTGTAATGTCTCAGATAGCATTGCCAAAAAAGAAGGAATCTTAAGACCCCCCCATGCATTTACAAGGGGGGAGCACCGCTTAAATTTCATATGCATTAAAGCGCTTATTATTTACTATCCTGACATGGTGGTAGATAAGTGGAACAGCCTCCCAGCAGAAGTAGTAGTGGTTAACACAGTAAGGGATTTTAGACATGCCTGGGATAGGAATCAATATAGCATCTTGAAAAAATGATTAAAACAGCATTTAAAGTAAGATTCTAATCCATTATGCATAAGTAACATTGTTAAATATTCTTCAGATGGCCTCATTTTTTGTTTTCTGTAAATATTGTGTTACCGCAGTTACGTTTACAAACAATGCGTCTTCTATGTCATAAACCATACAAATAATGATACTAGATCTGTGATAATTGATATTTTTTACTTACCTCTGACAGCAAAGCCCTTCCATTATATCTTCCTCGTAGTTGTCACAACGAAGTGCCTCTAAATCTCAATAATAAATAGTTTTGAAATCCTCTTAGGCGATCGATCCCTAAAGAGTTTTGCAAGAAAAAAATAATTCTGATTTAAAAGTATTTTACCCTGGGGGATATGAGTCCCTTTTTTATATCATAGCGAAAATAAGTATATATTCAAGGAAAAATAATTCTTCAAATATAAAATATATATATAAAATGAATAATAATGTTTTATTGCTGAAACGCCAACAATTTACGCAGCGCTTCTTACATTGCATATATTTAAGGGGTATGGCAAGACTAGAATTGACAGACTAAGACAAGCCGATACATTAAGTGGAGAGGCTCGGCTCGGCTCGCAGGCTTGCAATCTTGAGGGGATGGGGTGAGGACAAACAGGTAGTGGCCTACAAATAGGAGGTGAGCGCTGGGACATTTTTATTAATAGGGGTTAGTACTGGAGAAATGGTTAGAAGGTGGTAGTCAGAAACCGAAAAAAGGGAGAAATGGAGAAACCCAGATCAAGTGAGTGTCCCTCGCTGTGTGTAGTGGACTTAGTCCACCGAGAAAGACTAGAAGAGGATGTCAGGGAGAGGAGTTTGGAGCTGGCAGAGTTGTTAGATATGCCAAAAGGAATTCTAAAATCACCCATAATAAGACAGGGGGTATTAGAAGAGAGGAAGAAGGGGAACCAGGAAGTGTGCAAAGAACCTGGAGGGCAATATATTACTGCAGGTTGAAGAGAAAGTGGAGAGAAGAGATGGTGGATGCTGGAAGGTGCAATGAGGAGATAGAAGGATGCCTCCACCAACCTCAGGCCTTGGAGTATGGCTAAAGTGTAGTCCTCGGGGGGGTTGAAGACATGGGAGGCTAATAGGTCATGTATACTAGTGAGTTTGTTGCATCCTGAGCGGGCATTCCACAGGGCACAGTGGAAGACAGGAGAGAGTCTATGGTTGGAGATTATAGGAATCAGATTGTTTAGGTTGCTCATGTTGGTTGAGTTTAGTGGTTGGTAGAATAGAATGGAAGTAATCCGCTTTTGCCTAATGTCACCAGTGGCCCCTAGTGTTTAGAAGATGCATTGCATCCTACCTTGAACTCATTCCTTTAACTCTATGAGGCTGCATGCCCCCTTACCAGGGCAGAGCAGGGTTTGAGGGCGAGAACAGTCACAGGATGGGGCCCGTGCGCCTATAAAGGGTTTTTTTTCCATACCCTGAAGACTTTAAACCAGAGAACTGAATGGGAAATTACGGGGTATATTTTGGCCACTATACACCCCCCTGGTTTAATGAATTACTTCAAAACACACAGGGCAAAAGAAGGGCAATCATCATCGTTGACAATAGTTATGCAAAACAGCCAGGCCAGGCAAAGGGGCAGATGAATATATGGGGGGATTCTGCAGAATTTCACCATCCATTTGCAAGAGGGACACCACTTAAATGTAAAGGAACCTGTCAGCTGTCAGTATGTATATGATAGCTGGAGTGTCCACTTTAATTCTGAAAAGAAAACGGGATAATTTGGTTAATTCCGTTACCTTTTAACTTCCTGTTTATAAAGCATTTTAAACCCATAGAGATTAAATGACGAAGAAAAATCTGTGTCCTCAAACATTTCTCCTTTTTATTGACAAATGTTTCAAAACAACTGCTCCAATTTACTAATTAAGTGGGGATGTGTACAGTATCTATAAGAACACCTGGCTCCATCTTCTGAGAGGTTTTTTTTGTTGTTTTTGTATTTTTTTTCTCGGAGGTCCCCGCAGAATATACACCGGCTACATATAGACGTGGACCTCCTGATGTCGGGAGGGGTTCCTATTGCTGAAAAAAAACAGAAAGCAAAGCTATAAATCTCAAGCATTAAGAAGAGTTTATTACAATATTCAAGCTCTTCTATGACAGGTTAGTTATAATTTCTCTATTTTACTAATATTTAGCCTTTCTTTACCTGCCTTATTTGGATGTTGGGTTCTCTTAGCTATTCTTTACGTATGTTGTCTTAACATTCAACATCTGTCTCATGGGTTTTGGTAACAAACGGAATCCGAGTGTTGGTCGGAGTCCTTTTTTATATTAGCATAGAATTAATCAAAGATTTGGTAAAACTCTGGAGCAATAGTGAAATAGAAAAACAATTCAGAAGGTTTTATAATTCTATTGTGATCTGCATCTTAGGTGGACCCTTTGCTTGGTTGACTTTTGTCGATCTCATGCCAGAGATACCAGCCGTGCAAGGACACCAATGTCTGCGACAAGGGTTGTGAAGGTCCATAGAACCTCATTAAATTGTCCACCACAGACACAATAAATGTCCACCATGAGCAATGTAGATCTTACCTCCTGTCTCATGCAGGCTTAGCTTTCCTCACTGTATTAACCTCTACCACTTTTTTGGGAGGACAATTCTGCTAATCTACCCTCCGAGTAAAGAAATACTTTTTTGAAATAGTCTAAGCCTCTAATTATATAGATGGTGACCTCTCCTCCTGGTTGGAAATTGACCATCTCGGCACTAATGCCTTCTCAGGTTATTATCCCATCTCCGACCTTTCCTCCAAGCTACATATATAGTCCGGTGTTTGTCCCGTTTTAATTATCTGTGAATTTTAAAATTACAAGAATGATAAATCCAGAACAGTAAATGTTTAATTTATTCCAGAAAAAAAAATATATAAAAAAAATTGTGCAGTCTTTCTTTTGTCTCTCTCCCTCTCTCTGTTCTATTTTTTCTCTCTCTTTTTCCCCCTCTATTTTCCCAACCTACTCCCCATGTTTTTAGATATAAATTGCAACATTTTCTGAAAGTATAGCACATTTTGCTTACTTTATCTAGATAATTAGAAATTTGTTATAAAGAGCAGAGACATTTAGTTTAGCTTTTTTTGGGGGGGGGTTGCATATATATATTTATATATATTTTATTATTATTATTATTATATATATATTATTTGTTTCTCTATATCATACATGCAAAAAAAACCCAAAACAAAATAATGTCCCCAACGGCCACTCATAATTTGCAAACAATTTGTGAGCTTGTGAGCAAAATAAAATGTAACACAAACTCAATTAAAATCCCCTTGAATTTAAACAATACATATTGTAAATTTCTAATGTAATTTGAGCATCTGACACATACAGTAGGGACATACATCATGTGTATGTCAAGTTTAAAAAGCTAATTAAACATGACTGCGATTGGTATTGGTCAAAATGAGAGATTGGGTGAACATTTATCAAGACTCGCTAAATATTTTGTGTGTGTTTATGGATTTTTATGAATCGCATTTCTTGAAGGAGAACTCCCACTTTTTTATTATTACTTAGTATTGTTTTAGAAATATATTTTCAACCCGCTACATATAAGCCATTTGTTCTCGCTCTGTTACCTGAGCCCAATCTACTAGAGAAACAGTTACTCCTTACCTGTGGAGGAACGGACTTCATTAGACTTGCCATAAAGCAGCAGCTCAGTGTGGTGTTTGTGCCGGGACAGTCACCCAAAATATCACATGACTGACAACAATGGCGGCCATCTGGTCTGCAAATAAAGAAAGTTTGGAACATACAGATCATTACCTTCCATGTGATGTTCATATAACTGGCCAAGTTGGTATGTTTCTGAATGCCTAGCATTTGTTCTTCATGACCTAATTCACCTAATATTTCATGAAATTGTAAAATGTATGACAAAATATTTCTATGACACTACCTGCTGTGCACAAGAAAAGACACAATGTGATACTTGGTAAGAAAAATAATATTCAATAAAACAGAATACCAACCAATGTTAATAAATCTGGAAATATTCACTGTTTTCATTTTTTTCACAGATTTTTTTTTTAAAATGAGGACCCACATCAATCAAAGATCTGATAGTTCAATACATTGATGGATTTTTGGAAAAATAAAACCCGATTATATTTATCTGATCAGGAGAACATTCAGAATTTGACACCGGATATAATCCAGCAAAATGTCATTTTCTGGAAAGCCAACGCTTTTATTTTGAAAGCATCGTTAACTGCACAAGTAGTGTTTCCTACAAATTGCGATAAAAATATAGTGAATTAAAATTTAAAATTTGCATACAATTGTAATGCAGAATATTATCTATCAGGTCAGTGACCTCTGAGCAACTTTGACTGTTTTTGGCCAAATTTCATATGTTTTGCCATATGTCTATACAGACATAGCTAGTGGAGAATTCTGAATTTGGGACAACTATACTGTTAATTTGAATACATGGTGTATTATAAAAATTAATGAAACCATAGACAAAACGTTCAATACATTTATTAAAAGAATAATTGCAATTTCAAATTGAAAACTTTCAATTTGTGACCAGGTTTTTTGGGGGGGTTTTTTGGAGGCCGAGTGCAATGTATATCAATCATTCTATTGAGGGCTTTATTATAGTAGGATTTACTAATATTAATCAGTATCATAAAATATTATTCACCCTGGTGGTTTTCCTCTACATTTTTATTGTCGTCTGTAACGCTGTCACGTCATTTGCCATCTTTTGTGAACCTCGACTCCGCACGCCGATGTACTTTCTGATTGGAGTATTGTCAGTCATTGAGATACTCATTGTCACAACAGGGTACCCTAATTTGTTTGCCATTGTTTTAGTAGGAAAGTCATATATATCGTTCAACAACTGCCTTTTACAAATGTATGTATTCCATTCGCTTATAATTACAGAAAATTGCTTGTTGAACGTTATGGCCTATGATCGCTACCTGGCCATTGGAAATCCGCTTAGGTACCACTCCATCATGACTTTCAAGTTCTGCAAGATCTTAATTTTTGGATGTTGGGTGTTTGGCTTTGCAACACCATTAAGTCTCCTAATTTTAGTCTCTAGGATGCCATTTTGTGGGCCTAATGAAATCCGCCATCTTGTTTGTGATTCTTCTCCTCTCCTAACCTTATCGTGTGCAAACAACACTCTTAATGTGATTGTTGACTTAATTATTAGCTCCTTCACACTCATCTTGACCTTCGTTTCTGTTGTCATAACTTACATCAGAATTTTAGTTCGAATAATGAAAATGAAAACAACAGAGGAACGCAAAAAGGCCTTTTCCATATGTGCAT
The DNA here is from genome assembly GCA_009364415.1 of Spea multiplicata. NCBI lineage: Eukaryota > Metazoa > Chordata > Amphibia > Anura > Pelobatidae > Spea > Spea multiplicata. The sequence goes on along the minus strand of VKOC01001115.1, from coordinate 81,268 downwards.
CTCATCTCATAATGGCCGTCGTTTTCTATGGAAGTGTGGCTTTTATGTACGTACAGCTGCAAATCAACTACTCTACAGAATATGACTTAGCTACGGCTATCCATCATTTTGTGTTGGCTCCTTTCTTTACTCCTCTCATCTATAGTTTTCGAAGCAGAGAAATTAGGAATTTCATCATTAAATGCACTCGGCAAAAGAGAAGATTTAGTAGAAACGTTCGTATTTCTAGCGTCCTGAGAAGCTAGAAACGACCAACAGGACACCTTATTGTCAAAAGAAATGTGGAGAACATGTTCTACGGTGGAAGTATAAATGATTGTGACTGGATGGAATGTCTTTGTCAAACATCTGTCTCATACTAGGTGGTAGCAACATTCTGCTTACCATGGGCATGTCCATCATCATTTTATTGTTACATGGTGAAGGCGATTTAGGTCTCCCATGAGGATGTTCTGTACGATTATTTAAAATGTTCAGCAAATCTAAACCTGCAACATCTGAATTTAGAGTTCCTGATGGATAATAAAGAGATGTTGTTCAATGAACCATGTCTAATAGAATCATTGCTACATTTATTCATATTCCTAAAGGTTGTTTCTATGATTTGTTCTGCCTAAGGGTTTTTTTGTATTCTAGAATACCACAACATTTCACAAATAGTGCCTTGTTTAGAACATATAGAGAGTGTGAATTTCACAAAAGAGTTGGAAGATGGAAGATCGGCTCCTGCTGTCTTAAATGAGAATGTTACTGAGCATGTGCAGTAAGTATGCACGAGGCAGGTACACTTCCTGGTTTCAGTAGAGGCAGCTGGGGGAGGAGTTAAATAAGACGGACTTTTCATTTTCTAACTACAATATCTAAAGAATGCCGCCATCGATTTGTATGCGGTAAAATGGACACCAACATACATTAAAAATACATTTTGGGGATGTTCCTTTAGGTCTGGGTTATGATAGGAGTAGGGTCATTACATGGATTGTAATATAATTAGTATATATAACCTAACCAGTGTCATGTTATCATTCATCTGTGACGATTAATCAATTATGAGCGGAAATTACAATAAAAGTATTCATTTTATCATTAATACTTTAAAAATACTATTTTTTAATTTTATATATTAATATTTGATTAGGAATATTGTATCAAGTAATGCAGAGATAAATCCAAATTGCATTCCAGATGTCTGGATTGCTTGTTGCATAGTTTCTACAAAACAATAGCTAGTACTCCCATTAAAGACGTTAATATGAGACCTGCTTAGCATGGTACACCTGATGCCATCTCTAGAGATCATTTCTAAAACCATTTTCTCCCTAGAGGGTACAATAAAACTATTAAATAGCTTGTGAGTAATTAGTCTTCAGCTTTAAGGTGTGCTGGTATGTCGAAGATGGGCTTGTCGGCCTCCTGGAAAGGAAAGCGTAAGTCCTAGAGAACTAACCAGTTACTAAGTAAATTCTTAATGCGATAGAGTTCCACGAGAAATGCTAAAGAGAGGGAGTGAGGGCTTTTGTGGGTCAACGCTAGTTGACCCACAAAAGTGGAGGGGGCTTCTGTTCATTTACATTAAAGGGAACTTCATAGCATATAGGTCATTTTATTCTTAATACTATACAATACCATCTTCATCAGATGGGCAAAGAGGGCATACGAGTTTATGCTGCATGCAGTAGACCTGTTTCAACAGTTACTTATACGTAGTCCTGTTACATTTTGGAATAAATAATACTTTTCTAAGGTGCATATTAATGTTGTTGTTGATACTTCTGTGGGTTGACCTTTGAATAGTTTCCCAAGTGTCTTGAACTTGGAGCCCAGCTCATAGAGAGCAGATGCTTGTTCAGTTAAGAACTTAATGTATTGTTTATAGCAGGACACCACCTACCATTCTGTACCTCCTCCTGTAGGACATTTCTTTGCCCACCCTAGATCTATGAGTTTAGCCCACAATTCTTACCCCATCCCAAGATGTTAAGCTAGATACGTTTTTCATTCCCCAAGGCCTCTATTTTTGGTGGCCCCAAAAACTACCTAGTCTGATAAATGTCCCATGAAGGTAGCATCTATTGGGAAAAATATTTAGGAGTAACCCATCCATATCATTACCATGAACATCAGAATTGTTTCTGAACTACTTGATTTTCTTGTCCTTATTCAATCTGAAGAGTTTGAGGGCAAATTCCACTTTTTATGGTTCACAGAGAAAATAAGACAGTCTACAACAGGACAATAACAGAAGTTTCCTTCTAATAATTACATGAAAATATGAAATTTGAACCAGGCTAACCTACAAATGTAGCAAGATTAAGCCGATATATCTAGACCATGGCAAATTACAAAAATGAATCCAGAGGCAAATCAAAAAAGGTTTAGTGGCTTGACTTTAATACAGCTTAATATAAAATGGGGTGACACTTAAGACATGATTCCCACTGCTTTACAAATACACTATATGAACAAACGTATTGTGACACCTGACCATTACACCAACAGGGACATTCCTTTCTAAATACATAGATGTTTTATGTAGTTGGTCCCTTCTTTGCAGCAATAACAGCCATCACCCTTCTGTGAAGGCTTTCCGCAATATTTAGAGAGTTTCTTTGAGAAACTTTGCCCGTTCATTCAGTAGAGCTCACACACTGATGTTGGATGAGAAGACCCGGCTCGCAATCTCCATTCCAGTTTGTCCCAAAGGTGTTCAATCGGGTTGAGGTCTGTGCGGCTGGTCAAGTTCTTCCACGCAAAACTCATCCAACCGTGGACCTTGCTTTGTGCACTGGGGCACAGGCATACTGGAATAGAAAAGGGCCTTCCCCAAACTATTCCCACAAAGTTGGAAGTATAGCATTATCCAAAAGGTATTGATATGCTTGGTAAGGTTACCCTTTACTGGAACTAAGGGGCCCAAACCCTGAAAAACAGCACTAGACTATAATCCCTCCTATGACCAAAGTTTGCAGTAGGCACTATACATCCTAAGGTGATATCCTATAACAGTTCCATGTTTAAAGTCATTGAGTTCTTCGGTATGACCCATTCTACTGTCAATGTTTCTCTATGGAGATGCCTGCCTTTGTGCTTGATATTATACAGTTATACATTATTAGCAATGCATGTGGCTTAAATACCTACACTCAATAATTAAGAGGGGTGTCTTTTTGCATATTTATGATAAAATATAAAAGAATGTAGATTTTTTTTCATTTGATAGTAAAATGCATGTCCTTTTAATCTTTCAGAGCTATTTAGAATAGCACCATTCACTCGTGTTCTGCAAAGTAAGGTGAAGGACTGAGTGATCAACCAGCTACACGAGATCCAGCTTTGCTGAATGAATAATTCTGATGTTAAACTTGTTTAATCATCTCTTCTCAAGAATTGATGTATATCATTCTAAACTTCTTATTCTTAATCAAATGGATCTCAACAAAACCGTCACCGAATTCATCATCCTGGGATTCGCTAACATCGGACAATATCGGCCTGTTGTCTTCACGCTCATGTTTACGATTTATATCATGATTATTGCTGGAAATGTGTCAATATCTGTGCTGATCATTTTTGACAGATGCCTACACATGCCAATGTACTATTTTATATGTATGCTGTCCATCCTGGCGATATGCAACACAGCGGTCACCATACCTAGTCTGTTGGTCGTTATCTGGAAGGGCAGATCTCACGTCTCGTTTAACCAATGCATAATGCAAGTGTACCTCTTCCATTCATTTGGTATAACTGAGAATTACTTGCTTAATGTAATGGCTTATGACCGTTTTGTTGCTATCTGTAATCCGCTTAGATACCACACCACCATGACGCCAAGCCACTGCAAGGTATTAGTATCGGGCTGTTGGCTGCTGGGGTTTTTAAGCCCCATCACCTCAATAGCCTCGCTGTCTCAGTTACCTTTTTGTGGTCCCAATGAAATAAATCACCTCTTCTGTGACTCTTCACCACTTCAGAACCTTGCCTGCATAGACAGTGGTGTTATTTTAATTGTTGACTTTGTCATAAACTTGTGCTTGATCACTTCCACGTTTCTCTTTGTACTTATAACTTACGTTCAAATAATACTTAACATAATGAAAATAAGATGTAAGAAAGGTAGGAGAAAGACCTTTTCAACGTGCGCATCCCATCTCGCAGTTGTACTCCTCTTTTATGGAAGTGTCGGTTTTATGTACATTAGACCAAAAAAGAATTTCACATCAGAATATGATAAGTTGGTGGCCATCAATTATTCTGTACTTACGCCATTGTTTAATGTTATCATCTACAGTCTGCGGAACAAAGAAATTAAGATTGCATTGAAAAAAATCTTTAAGACCAAGGTATTTTTCAATAGAGTCGTGCAAAGTTCCACCACTAAATTCACGTAATTCACGTAATTCACGATTTGGTTCCAATCCTGGCTTTGGTCTAAATTCAGTGCAAGGGGTTGTATCATGTAATAAATAATAAAAGCATATAATTATTGGCTCCAGCTTTGTAATTTGTCATGGCGTGCGCCTGAGAAATGCTTTCGGACGGGAAAAAAAGGGCTGTCGTGTTAGGATTCTTTGAAGGCCTCCTGAAATGCCCGTTGAGTAGAGACTTACATTGAAGGTATCAAGAAAAATTTAAGCTGTGTATTAAAAGTAATGTAATAAAGTTTTACTTTTGTGAATGGGTGGTAAATAAATGGAACAGCCACCTATCAGAAGTTGGATGTAGGGGTAGGCATATATGGCTGTTGAATCTAAGACAAGACCAAGAGTTGGTTGAGGTTTGAGTCTTTACAGCTGAAGGAACGGACACACAAGATAGGGCGAATGGGTCTAATCTGCTGCTATGTTTTTATGTACGGTAAATGTTATTTCAAAGCTGTAAAATGACATCAGAATAATGTGTAGGTTTATCTTTAATTTGAAGAACAGGGGAAATATGAACTCAAGAGCATCAGACCTCACCTTTGGTATTTTACAATGGACCGTAAACCTCACCACCAAAACCATAGGCAATGTACGGGATGTCCAAAGAAGACTCAACAACAAAAATGATGTAATTTACAGGATTCCAAAAATTATCAAGTCTAATAAGAGGTGATGTGATGGACGGGTCTAAACCAGGGTTGTCAAACGCCAGGCCTCGACGGCCAGAACAGGGTCAGATTGTTAATGGCTGTCCCACCATAAGCACCGGCAGTGCGATCGCAATAATTGGAACCGATTAAATTACTCGTGTTTCGAGCAAGTGAACATGTTTTCTTTATGAGATGCAATGATGGATTTGGGAGATAAATATAATACAAAGAAAAAGGATTAAACAACCCGCTAAAACGCTTAGGCCGTGGCAAAATAAGTTTTCAAAGAAGCTGTGACTTTCTAAGGCAGCTTATACATTTTTATATGAAAAACAGTTTAATAAAGGTTTGCTTAACAACAGTTATGTATTTTTACGTCTAGGGAAATCAAGTAATGAATTTTGCCTAGACCCTAAGGACTTATTAAAACAACATAGACCTATATGAAAGGTACGGTAATAAAGGAACTATATAAAGAGTTCACCTTCCGTTATTTCTTTCCAGTCGTTACATACGTGTTTAATAAGGTAAGAAGGATTTTGGCTACATTATACTTTTGACTAGTACATTATACTTTTGAGGGGATAATTATTAATTCTACAAATTTACAATAATAAGAATGTTTCCTATAATTTATCATTTTGAATAAAATAAATTACATTATTACATTATATATAATATTTCATGTCTTTTTTTTTTATTAAATTACATTTAAACCTTGAAATAATCTAAGATTAAAAAAATACATTATAAAGCACAATAGAACCAATAAAGCCAAATGCCAAACTCAAATTCTATTATAATTCGTGCAAATTTTAATGATTTTAATGAGTGTGATTTTTTTTTCTTTTCTGAAACATGTTCAATACTACTGGATCAAGGCATATGTATGAATTATATATAATTAACCTTTTTCAGTACAAACACAAGTACTAAAAAGACATTGAGGCATTTTATTAAACATTTCTTTTCAGAATTAAAAAAAACCACGATTGGTTATTTTGTTCTTGAATCGCATTTCAGGAAGCTAATGGGTCCAATGAACCACTCGTTACACGATGACTTTATATTAACTGGACTTTCAAGCAACCCAAAAATTAAGCTTGCCTTCTTTATAATGTTTTCTTTTGTCTACATGACTACGCTAACGGGAAATTCAGTCCTGATTGTACTCACAAGAGTTTTTCAAGAGCTCAGTTCGCCGATGTACACCTTCCTGTTCAATCTCTCTCTCCTGGATATCTCGTTCAGCTCCGTCACGGTCCCCAAGATGCTGGTTGGCTTTCTCGTAGAACGTAACCACATTTCCTTCAGAGGATGTTTCGCTCAACTCTATTTTTTCCACTTCCTAGGGAGTGCGGAATGTTTTCTCCTGAGCATTATGGGATATGATCGATATGTGGCCATATGTCACCCGTTGCGCTACGTGCAAGTTATGAGCAAAGAAACCTGCATAAAATTCGCCTCTGGCTGCTGGATAACCGGGTTCCTTTATTCGCTCGTCCATACCTTCCTCACGGCCGGCTTATCATTTTGCGGGGCTAGAGAGGTGAACCATTTCTTGTGTGACATGCCGCCACTTCTAAAACTGTCTTGCACAGATACAAAAGTCAATGTCATCGTCATTTTGTCCTTGGGTGGACTTGCAGCTGGAGCTTCGTTTTTATTGACCCTCGTCTCTTATATTTTTATAATGTCTGCGATTCTACAAATAAAGTCTACAAAGGGAAGGCAGAAGACGTTCTCTACGTGTGCCTCGCATCTCACGGTGGTTTTGATCTTCTACGGAACGATTATTTTCATGTATCTTCGGCCGCAGTCAAGTTACTCCCTGGAACATGACAAGATCTTGTCTGTTTTTTACAATGTCATCACGCCGATGTTAAACCCACTCATTTACAGCCTAAGAAATAAAGACGTCCAATCGGCAGTGAGAAAAATTTGCAAAAAGAGCCAAATGGCTTAAAAAAAAAAAAAAATAGCTGTCGTTTTCGTATAGCTAGAGGCAGGAAAAAAATAAGGATAGGGCTTTAAAGCGCAGCCATGTTTATTGGATGCATATTAAACCATTTGGTCGGCTGTTCACATGGCAATAATGGTAAGTAGGATAGGCATAAAACTATCCTGAATCTAAGACGAGATCAGGGACTGATTACGATCTCGTGTTAAGGGTCTTACATTTGAAAAAATGGGCCGACTAGATGGGCCAAATGGTTCTTATCTGCTATCAAATTCTATGTTTCCATGTGCTGTCGGCCGTCAGCCCACCAGACTTTTGTTCTTAGTTTGTTTAATTCCATCTTAATACATTCTATAAGGAAGGTTTTTATATTATTCAGATGTCTTATACATATAGTTACTATCTCCGTTAAAAATAAATAAATGAGAATGTAATAAACATAATACAAATTATAATTCTGTGTGTTTTTTTTTTTTTTAGTCAAAAGTACTGTATCGGCAAACTTGTCACATGATCGTAAGTTCAAAGTGACCCATATAATAGATAATTCTATAAACCACACAAAACTGTGTTGACAAAGCTGTTGATAGAGAATTAGTGTGATGTATTTATACAAATAAATTCCATGAGAAAATGAATCTAATGACTTAGAATGACCAGAACTTGATTCACCATCCGTGCCATGATCTACAATTAGACTGTAATGGCAGTTTTCTCAATTAAGCCTCTGAGTACAAGGGTCTCCATGGAATTTGCACCAGCGCAGACATTAGAATGGTCACACTAGGCTGACAATCTGGTTTCTGAAAGGTCCATCTTGACAAGGGTTGAGGTTGAAGGACATCACTGTATTTTCTGATGCGTATATTAACTTTGTTCATCAGCAGGCTTCAAATCATGGTGTGCACATGCCGTCTATGAACTACCGAAGCTGAGAGATCTACCAAAGTAGGTTGACCTTGTGCTTTATTTAAAAACATCCTCAACAATTGATCGACAAAACATTTAATAGACATCTCCCCCAGTTAAGAAGCAGTCTGATTCCAAAACCAAAGAATAATTCTAAAAAGTATGGCTTTTTCTTACAATTCCTCAGACCAGTGAATCTTTTTTTTTTTGTCAAAATATTACTTAAGCTATAACTCTAAACTCTTCTTTTACTTCCAAACCTCTAGGTAGACTATCTATTCCCACATGCGTCAGGGACATCAGCTTCCAAAATACATTTACCATCAAGTTGGTATCAATGCACATGGAAGCAAAGCAAGTAAATAGCCATGGCTTAAAATGCCAATATTAATTAAGAAATCCCATATGCTTTTGTAAATGTAATATTCTAGGAAAGAACAAATTATACAGAGAAGAATCCGTACTTGTAAACAGCGTTGTTATAAAAGCTCACCCCTATGCATCGTCTTAAACATCTTTGTATCTTGTTAGAAGAGCTTCTCGTCATGCATGTTGCCTGAAGTTGACTCTTACCCCACCAGCATCTAATCCAGCATCACTGATCGGCTAGTGATCAGAAGATGGGCAGTTGGTCTACTTACCCTCAGAAAAATACTCTTTGTTTTTGGATAACTATGGCAATTTGTGTGCCTATCTATAGGTCTGTAAAAGTTATGGATAAGAGAGATATGTGTGTGTTAAACAGCGATATGACGCCTTTGAGTTACTCCAGAGAAGGGGATATACGTGTCGGTGGTATACTCCAAATATGCTTCTTTTGTCAGGAAGAAGAACCGGGTTTCTCAAAGCCACCACTTCCACCAAGTTGCAATGGGTAAGTGTCTTCCTCTTTGTTGAATGTCTATCAAGCATAGACTATTATTGCCATGTCTTTAAAACTATATATATCGAGTATGTAACCAAAAAATGGACATTATTATATAGCTATAGTCTGAACATACTACAATGTTCCCCTATAAGTTCTACAGAAATATTATCACATCTATTCATTGCCTACTATTTTCTTCTGTCTGTAGTGAAATTATTTTTTTTATAATGACCGTTTTCTTAAATGGCTTTTGATTAATGTTGATTAGAGAGGAGCTTCTATAATGTGCCAAGTATGAAAAACAAACTATATCCTTTATTTTGGTCCAAGGGACCTAGTATTGTAGCAGATCATCCAAACATCAAGTCTCGTGTTTTGTAGGTAGCACCTCTTTTTGTGTTTTGGCAATTATCTCTAATGAACGTCCAACAATTCAGACCCCACAATTTCTGTATACGCTATTTTTTTTTTTTTTTTAGGTTTTTTATCTATTGAATTAAATTCTGATGATGAATCCACTCTAAAGACATTATCGATCTTAGTTGAGTGTTGAGTGACAACCTTGTGCCTTAGTGTGCCATAAGCAAATACAAACGGAAGGGTAGATATAAACCATTTGCCCCATGTAGTCTGCCCATTTCTTCCTTAAGCCGTCCTGTGTCTCGTGTTGCAGTTTATTGCTTGTTTGTTTTCTTGTGGTGGGAGTTGAGTAATACGTTTTTGTTAATTTGTCATGAAACATTTTATTAATGCAAAAGTTCTACTTCCACAGTCTGTCACTTAATTACCTTCGTCACTTGCTAACATTCATCTATGCAATCGAGGAAATCAACAACAGTAGTCTGCTCTTGCCGAACGTCACCGTGGGCTTCCAGATCTACGATGCTTGTACCAATGAACTAATAGCATTGAAGAGCACAATGAATATTCTATCGGGTTCTAATGAGCCAATTCCTAATTATATGTGTCAAAGCAAGAGCAAGGTGTCGGCTTTCATCGGACATTTTCTGCCCTCAGTTACAAAAGCCGTTGCGAGTCTGACCCAAGTATATAGGTATCCTCAGGTGAGAATATCAAAGCTACGAGTCGATGCCTACCCATTGGTCTTGACTTGTTTTGTAATATATTATACTGGATGTATATCCCTTAGGTATAAAGTTTACTGGAGCTATCCGTGAACCAAAACGCAGGAGAAGTTTTGGGCCCTTTACGTTATATTTGTTTAGTTTTTGCATTGCACCAGAATACCCCTGTTCATGTCGTTCATCTATGGTCAATTCATATAAATAAAACACGACGTTTAAAGAGTACGTAAGACCAATAAGTCCGATTTTCTGTACCATTTTATACAACCCTTGATGAAGGCAATGTGACAGAGCCAGGGATACAGCATGGCCAGAAACGATGAAATAAAGTTGGTTGGTAATGAGAACAGACCTTTGGAAACATTATGGATTTTTTCCACATGAAACCCCGTTTTTTTGGTATATACCAAAATATACCCTTTTTCTGGGGAAAGAATTAAATTGTATTTATTTTTTATTTTAGTCTGGTAATTAACATATGCACAATCCTTATTAACTTTCTTCCATCTATAGATAAGCTATGGACCCATGGATCTATCTACTGATGAATGGATCCAGTTTCCTTCCTTGTATCGAACTGTTCCAAATGATCTTTCACAACTCCTTGCCGTGATTCACCTTCTGGCACGCTTTGGGTGGACATGGGTGGGCATTATCATTTCGGAAGACAGAAGCATTCAACTTGCCCACGAGGATATACGGAGGGTTATACGCAGCAGTGGGATATGTGTAGCTTTTCAGGAGGTTATAATGTCCTCGTCAACAGAAGCAGCTCTTGCCAAGACTGTCAAAGTGATAAAACATTCTTCTGTAAATGTCATTGTTGTATCTTGCGACATGTTTGAGTTTATGACTCTATTGGCGTATCTTAACAATGAAAGCGTGCTTGGGAAAGTCTGGATATATTCAATGACTACAACATTTAGTAACAAGAATACTTTAGACCACTTTATACATCTGATCAACGGCTCACTGTTGATACACCTACACAGGAATAATGTTCCTGGGTTTAAAGATTTTCTGTACAAAACGACTCGATCTACAGTGCCTCGTAACCTTTTTCTTGAGTTATTTTGGAATATTACTTTTCGAGATGCTCCTCCAAATAATCATTCAGACATAATGTGGAGAGACTTTTTAGTCCGTAATGGAGAAGATCACGCGACTTACAGCATCTACCTAGCAATATATGTTCTTGCACATGCCATACATAATAATATGTATTTAAGGGTTCCGGAAACAGAGACATTTCAGGTTATTATAAAACATGTAGGGCTATTTTGTTTATTTGATTATTTTGTAGACTTCATCTACAAAATGACACACCATCGACCAGTTGATCTCACCGACTGGCTCATAGTTGTACATCCAATGGCTAGGCCCACTCACTACCCTAGGCCCTAAACCGAAAATAGCTAACAGGTAATTCGCCTCTGCTGAAAGCAACTTCTGCTCCGTTGCAAAAGGTAATCACGCTCCTTCTCCTCACAAGGAGAGGGCTGCAGCCCCGCAGTGGCATCCCGGTCGTAGGATAATGGCCAACAATATGGCCGCTTGGTGCGTGTTGAATGTTTTTCATTATTATATTTTTGTATTCGGCATGTCTCATCCATTATCTGTTATTTCCAGATAAATGATCACCTGGAAAATACTCACATTAGAGCACCCGATGGAGAAGTTATTTTCAGCTACGAGAAAGGAGCCCCTCACAGCCTGTTTGATATAGTGAACTGGGTAGTGTTTGAAGATGGATTGCTTCTCAAAAACGTAGTGGGTCGTTTCTTCTCATTGACTCCTGAACAACTTCTAATTAACAAAAGTGTTGTAATTTGGCATCCAGATTTTACACAGGTATTTCTCATAGTTTTAACCCTAAATTGGTCCATAAAGAGTAAGCCATGTGCAGGGTTGGCTTTATATTCTTTTTATTCTTTTTTTTTTATATATATATAGGATAATCTTTTTATCTTATGTAACTAAAATATTACCAGTGCCCCACTGATCATAAAAAAAATATTTAAAAAATAAAATAAACAGCGTTGTAGGCAATATATTTGGTGAATCAATTTATGGAATCAGACCTGTATAAAGACCAACAATGGCTTCCTGGAGCTTTTCACAGTGCTCCTTATGGAGGAAAGAAGAAAGGGAACATTTGTAGAATCTCCACAACCAACAACGAGTCATGCAGTTTGCATTAAAGATTGTGTTCGAGATGAGACAATCCCTGCTTAGACCCATATATATGTATATATATGTATATATATGTATATATAGGTTTTTTTAATTTTAAAAACTATTACTCAGTAGAATACGAGATGATTGTACTTTGTCTTAAAGATTCCGCAATCTGTGTGCAGTGAGATCTGCCCCCTTGGATTCCGAAAGATGTTTCAGAATGAAAGACCCCACTGCTGCTATGACTGCATCCCATGTTCCGCGGGCGAAATAGCAAATGTGACCGGTATGGACAAAACAAACTAAGCTCTAGTGGTTTCGGTGTCTTTCCAGATAAAGGCCAATAAAACCAACCAATGCCCCTTATTAAGCTGTAAAAGCTTCTGCGTGGTGCCAGTTTCTTAGAGGTATATATCTTTTTTTTTCTTTCTTCAAGGAATGGATAATTGCATAAGGTGTCCAGAAGATGAATGGCCAAATCCATCGAGAACGCAATGCATAAAGCGACTGGTGGATTTCCTTTCATATGAAGACCACCTTGGAATAGTGTTAATGTGTTTTTCTGTTTTACTCTGTACAATTACCACCGAAGTGCTTTGGCTGTTTGTAAAGCACAGATGTTCTCCCATCGTGAAAGCCAACAATCGGAATCTTAGCTATGTCTTGCTGGTTTCAATAATGCTATCGTTTCTCTGCTCTTTGTTGTTCATCGGCCGACCTTGGGGCATCACCTGCCTCTTGAGGCAAGTTATGTTTGGCTGTATTTTCTCTGTTGTTATTTCTTCAGTCCTTGGTAAAACACTGACCGTGGTCCTTGCTTTTAACGCCTCGAAACCTGGAAGCAAGTTAAAGAAATGGTTGGGATCCAGGCTGTCGATCAGCTTAGTAATTTTCTCGTCATTAGGAGAATTTTTGATCTGCATCACTTGGTTGATAACCGCCCCACCATTTGTTGAATATGATACAAAGACGACCACCGCTATGATCATCATACAGTGTAATGAAGGGTCCATCGTAGCCTTATGCCTTGCAATGGCATACATTGGTGCACTTGCCCTATTAAGCTTTATAGTTGCCTTTATGGCTCGGAAGTTGCCAGATACATTTAACGAGGCTCAGTACATTACGTTCAGCATGCTGGTGTTCCTCAGCGTCTGGATCTCATTTATCCCCGCGTATCTAAGCACCAAAGGCAAATACATGGTGGCTGTTGAGATATTTGCTATATTAGCATCTACTGCGGGAATACTTGGCTGTATCTTTATACCAAAATGTTATATCATATATTTGAAGCCTGAACTCAACACCAAAAGACATTTAATGGAAATAAGAGCCAGAAGAAATGTAAGGAGATAAGTTAAATAAGATGCATTTATTTATGGTTGAGAATAGAATCCATATCAAGTAGTCAATCCATATTACCTATCATCTACAAACTGCAAAATAAACAGTTCTTACCAAGGAATCGGTGGAAACTTGGTCTACTCTCATTTCCCTCTCTGTGTTTTTGCAATACAAGTCCAGAGATTAGGAAACATAACCATATTCCAGAACCATTCAGGTTTGGCCATGGCAGCTGAATCCTAACTCTCAGAACAATCCATATTTCTAATGAAGTATAATTTAGTCCTGCCTACCCTCTGTCCAGTTCAACCCACTACCTGTCCACTTGGACCCCCTTTCCCCTGACCACCAGTGGCCAGCAAAGTTTCCCAATTACGCTAATATACAGAGATAGCGAATAACTAGCGATGCTGTTTTATTAGTTGGAGAAATCATAAAATTCTGACAGGTTCCAGTTAGGGAGTTCTTTTACACTGATCTTCCATCGAGCCGAGATAATCGAGGTGTTGTGTGCTTTGTCACCGTTCCTACCTGGCTTCCTCCCATCACAGAAGTCAGCTCCAGACTGTGTGACCCTTAGAATCTGCCCTGTCACCCTGAGACCCTGAGATTGGGGCAAAGACCCTGAGACCTGAGTTCCTAGGTATGTGCATGCCCGTCGTCAAGCTACATTATAGCAAATATAGCAAAGTGGAAGTAAATTCTTACAAAATTGTACAAATTCTATTTAAAAATGTCATACAGTAATTGTTTTGCATTTTAAGCACTGGAAAAATAAAACACACATGTTAAGTTAAATTTTAGGAAAAAAATATGCCATAATAACGTTGCATTATTTGTTAGCCATTAATATCACCAGAAGTTTAATAATAATATAAAAGTGACAGTAGTATTAATTCAGAAACCAGACAGGTATACCTTGAAAAAATGTTACATGTCAAAACGTCAATTGACCACTAGATGGCACCAAAGACCATAGAAAATAATTGAAACACTTAGAAACAAAGCGTATATTTAACCCCAGCAGGTGGCAAAATATGTAGGATTCAGTGCATTTTCCAATGTGTTATTGTTATTTCCATTATTTTTCAATGCTGGTATATCACTCTAGGACCTATTCTGCTTTGCAGTGTTTGCAGGTATTTTACCCCCTATAATGAGTTTGAAGCAGCCGTGTGTCTATACCATGAATGTTTAAATTCCCTCACTGGTTTATGAATGAATGTATGTAAATAAATTAAACATTGCCTTAATTACATAAGAGGCTGTCCATAGATGACCCTCTAACACAAGTGCCCTTCTGTTTTGAAATATTCTATTGTCTTTTTATTCAAAGAAAATAATTTTTAAGGGTTGTAAACAACTATGATACATTTATTGTGTGATTTCAAGGAAATGTTTATCTAAACAGTGTGTTTTTTTAATGGCATGCCTTATGTCCAGTTGGCAAATCAGACCCATTGGGCACATATAGTCTTGCTGTTTTTCCTGCTGTAAAGATTCAAACCTTCATCAGTCCTTGGGTTATATTTTACAACCCTTCCATTGGGCTACCTGCTCTCGTTTTAACAACAAAATGTAGCATTTTGGTACAAATATGCATCCTAATATCCCAGCTGTGGAGGCCAAGATGGCAAATATCTCCACGGCTACCATGTATTTGCCTTTGGTGCTGAAGTATGTTGGAATGAACGTGACCCAGACACAGCAGAAGACTATCATGCTGAACGTGATGTACTGAGCCTCGTTATACCGATCTGGAAGTTTTCGGGCAAAAAAAGCAATAAAGAAACTAAATAAAGCTAGGATGCCAATATAGAAAATTACTATACAGAAAGCAAGTATAGAGCCTTCGTTACACTGTAAAATCAGTTTATCGTTTGTACTCTTGGTGTCAAAGTCTATGAAAGGTGGAAAGGATATTAGCCAGGTTAAGCATATTAAGATTTCACCCGAGGTACAAAGGAGAAGAATGGCGTAAGACAACTTTGACCCAACACATCTTCTTAACTTGCTTCCTGGTTTTGTCGCATGAAAAGCAATGACAACAGTCACTGTTTTCCCCAGGATAGAAGAAATAACAACGGTGAAAATTATTCCAAAAGCAACTTGTCGAAGGAGGCAGGTCGCTGGGATGGGATGTCCGATGAATGACAAAGAACAGAGGAAAGAGAATGTGAGGGACACCAGGAGAATGTAGCTAAGGTTGCGATTATTGGCTTTGATGATTGGGGAGGTTCTATATTTTACAAAAAAGAACATCATGGCTAAACTAAGAACGGTTAATAAAACAGCAAAAGTTGTCAGTGCTTCTCCTAATGGTTCCTCAAAGGAAAGAAAATCGATCGTACGTTTGAGGCATAAATCCCTTGTAGGCCTTGACCAGTGGTCTTCCGGACACTTAATGCATTTCTCCATATCTGTAAAAAAAAAAAAAAAAAACAAATGTGGGACTATCATTAGAATTAACTGTGAATACGGGGTCTTTCCCTATATTCCAAAAGCTTGTAAGAATTCCTCTTTTTCTATGTTGGCCAAAAAACCTTACTAACTACGACCAAAGACGCTGCCCGAAATGAATTTTAATTGCTGTGGTGACAGAGTAGACCTCCATTGGAGGACCCAAGTGGACTCTTTGTTATGCTCTGCAGCTGAACACCGCAAGGTGGCTTTTTGGGTAAAGGAGTGGATGTGGTACCATCCCTGGTACTGCCCCCTCCAGCCTTTGGATCTGCCCACCTGCAGCCCTGACCTCTTTCCACCTGAGGCCACACACCCCAGCACAGGTTATTTAGACACCTTTATATGTTGGGGGGGGTGACTTGGTATAACCTGCTATAGTATGAATCTGTATGAAGTTCTAGTTCCAGACTTTTAAACATATAATTTGCTAGTGAGACCATGCCAAGCAAACCTGTAAAACTTGCAATTTCCCCTTCAGAACAAAGAATGCAGTCAAAGCAACAGGATTTCCTCCCAATTTGAAGGGTTTTTCTATGGCCGGGGGGACAGGGCTCGCTGCATGTGGACTGCGGTGTCTAAAAGCAAACCAGAAGATGCAGAAGACAATTATTACATGGCACAGACACCTGCCCACACACAGATATGTTTGACATCCACAAAAGCTGAATTGCGAAAAAATACATTATTTAAAAAATACCGTGAGTCTGGCTAGTTAAAGGGGCTGTTCCACTTACTCTACTGAATTTCTCACTCTTGTACCTAAATGCAATATTAGGGACATCATTTCTATAACTACTAAATGGCCAAGCCCTTTACAGAAATAATTCTTTAATAAAGTAAAATTTTGTCTCATTTTGTAACCATCTGTTTCTAATATCCATCAGTATGGCATACTCTCAATTCTTGACTCACCAATGATGATAACCAATTGCTTTTAATATCCATCACTATGGTATACTCAACATTCTAGAGCTTGACCAACCAATGGTGGTAACCATCTGTTTCTAATATCTAGTATCACTATGGTATACTCACAACCCCAGAGCTTAACATACATGCTGTATGTAGTCAACCAACAATATATGTTACAAAATAGAATCTGTAAAAGAACAAATTAACTTTGCAACCTGCATGTTTACTCTAAGAACCTAAGATCATTGAGTCTGAAATGTGTGGGTTATGACAGGAGATGTGACAACACCCTAACATCTCAGAGATTTAAATTGCATTCCCTATAGACAGAGGCTTTGATGCTACACATTGGAGAAAACCTGGTTTGTATCATGATACAATTAATGATTTGGCGCTTCCGGCATTGGGTGGGTTTCCGAAACATAACATCAGTTTTTAGCTACAAAATATTATTTGTTCCAATTTGTTTAACCTCAATTATGGAACAAAATACCAACCTGATTAAAATAGGGGTTCCAAACAATGGCTGAGTCGTTAATGAGTAGTTGTTGAGCAGCAGAAGACTTATATCTACCAACAAAGATGTTCCTAACGGTAAGATTTGAGTAGATTATCCAATTTAAAATGTCAAAATTTCCAGGTGCATCACCGTTGGCATCAAAGTAAATCTCTTCTCCTGATTCTGTTTTGAAATTAGTATTTTTCAGGAAATATTTTAGCTGCAGAGAATAAAAATTGATTTTTTAACCACATAAAACCTCTTGTAGTATACATTATAATCTTTGATTGCCTTCCAGTTATGAAATGAACAGACAAACGAAAATGTTAACTTGAAGGTGGACATTATTGTATTTAGTGATCTGATTTGGGGCTAGTTCCATAAAGAAACAATAACCCCCAAAAACCTTTAATGATCGTATAATTAATGATGTAATAGATGTTTTAATGCATGGTCTTTACTGGAAAGCAACAGATGCAATTTTTGGTGCACCTAATACCATTCATCAGTATTTTACTGGTCTATGTGCCTCCAAAGATGCTTATTATCTTTATAATTATATTTTAATAACATAGATGTCTTATTTAGCTACAGTATGGGCTATCAGATGATCTACTGGCCTTTAGATACATGAAACTCAAATTATATTAGACTCTTGACTTGGGTTTGTAATAAGTACTTACCTTAGACCTCGTTTTAGATGACCATCCTTCAGAAGATGGTAGATCCTTTCTCTTAGACATTTCATGTAAAGCGTGAGCTAACGAGTGCACGGCTGTATAGGTAGCATATGAAATACGATAGGTGTCTATCTCATCTTGCGCTATACGCTCTGTCCAAAAACCTTCCTTGGAACATTCTCTCCTAGCAACCTTATTCTCTTCATCAAACAGAAATTCCAAACATCCAACATTAAATGCTAAGAAGTATTGTATAAAGATATTCTCTGTAGTGTTCGACCATATCTCTTGACAAAGAAACTTCTTAAATCCTGGAATCTCTCCTCCGTGGAGAGATATTAATAAGGATCCGTTGAATGTATGAAGGTACTTCTTAAAGTTATAATCGGTTACAATATTTAAAGTCACTGAGGAGATCCAGACTTTACCCGGTATACCTTTTTGGTATAGGTTCTTTTCCAACAAACCTAAGAAATAGAGGGCACTACAATACAATATGATTACTCTGGCAGAAGAATTTTTAATCACATCAAAGGCTTGGAAGTTTTTCATTCCAAGGGCTAGAGATTGGGAGATGACATATTTGAAGGCAACACAGATTCCCACCGTTTCCAATCTGGTTTTAAGTTCTTCGCTAGTCTGATCGTTGCTTCCATCATCCGATGCGATGATGCCAACCCAAGTCCAACCAAAATGGGCGAGCAGTTGAATTATGACATTGAACTGAGAAAGCTCGCTGGGAACAGTTCGATAAACAAACGGAATGTTGATGTGGCTACTCAAAACAGGATTTGGCGCACCATAACTTACCTGGATGAAGAAAATTAAAAAAAAAATAGACATTTAATGATACAAAGTAATACGATTTGATAATCAGCATATGTTCTAAATATTGGCTGTCTTGCATTTTTTAGAATTTGAGGGTCTTAAAGAATCCTATATAACATATCGTCCAAGATCAACCCATCAACCCGGTGGGCTTGTTTTTCCTTCTAATGCTGTAACTTGTCATCAATAACTCACTTTATTTACTACATCTGGTCCAAAAAAAATAAAAACATAAAATTGATACTAATAACAACCTCTTCATACCTGAGGGAATCCATATAGTTGTGTGAGTTCAGCCACCACGTTGGTTGTCGACGTTAAGAGGTGCCCGATGAAAGCAGCGCTCTTGTGCTTTCCATGGCAGATATAGTTGGGAGTTGGTTCTAGGTCCTCTGATAAGATACACAAAGTGCTCTTCAATGCCACAACATCACTAGAACACGCATCGTAGATCCGGAACCCCAGGGTGACGTTGGGTAAAATATCGGAGTTGCTGTTGATTTCCTCGATTGCGTAAATAAAAGCGAGCAGATGCCTCAGATAACGCAATAATGGCCTGGCAGAACAATACGAGGCAAAATATGATGAAAATTAGTTTATTAAATCAAATTTATAAGACCGTGATCTTGAAACAATTACTTTCATAAATAAAATGATTTTATAGAATATCTGTTAAATGTTAGGCTGAGGTAGAACCAATTTTCCGATCTTCATTTTCTCCATATTTCTTCCTTTTGCCATATATATATTCCAGCAATTTCCTAATTAGTATAAAGAATTTTCTAATTGTCATTTAAAGGGAAATTATGTAATGTAAGGGGTTTTTTTTGGATGTTTTTTTGGCAATCCTTGCTACAGTAGCAGAAATCTGATTTCCTTTCCTTCTTTAATACTGCGGTAAAACTTTATCTGATACGAGGTTGTAACATGTGCCAACGGTTTATCTGATCTGTAGCACCCTTAACCCTTTACTGTATTATGTACAAAATTCTCTATACACTGCCCATGCATTATTGTTATTCTAATGCAACTTGTTCTACCTAATGAATCTATATATACCCTCTTATGCCATATGAAAGTATTAAATATTATATATATATATATATATATATATATATATATATTGTTAGGCATGATGTACACATTTGGTAAAGAAATTCATAACCATATAATAATTTATAATAAGTCTGGCTATGCTGGTAAACAATATAACGCTTATGCGTAATAATATGCGTAAGTGCGCAGCTTAATATATCATAATGAATCTAATGTACATTTTGGGTAGATAGTAAATGATGAGTGAAAGGATCATTACTTACGCAACACAAATTGGTCCGGTTGGCTTACTTAAATAATTTTGCTTTTCCCCACAAGTGATTAAAAAAATTTGTAGGACTCCACCGATCACAACGTCTCCGTGACGGGAGTAAGTCATGGGTCTGTCTTCCTCAAAAGGTTTCAACACGCAGCACTGTCTGTCGGATACTGGGAGTGCATCTGAAAGCCCCCGGAATGCTGGAAACTGAACTATTAACATAAAAAAAGAGCAGGATGTAGTTATCATGGTATCGGCTTTCATGTTCTTTCTTATCAAGGATATCTTTGAGTCCTTCCTATGGCATGCAGGTTGTAAATGGTGTTACGTAGTTGATACGAGTCCTTATAAACCTTCATTGTTTTTCATTATAATTATGGCCTGGTGTACAGCTGGGACATTTGGTTTCTAATTTTGTGGATTTTGTTGTGTTATGATGATATGTTTTATCACGAGGATGTATTTTCGAGACTTGACCCCAGCTGTCTAGCAAACTTTTTCAAACTATGAAAAGAACTGAAAACAATATACAAAAAGTGGAGCGCACAACCTAAAAAAGCATTAAAGGCACCCACATTCAGATTCCTGGGCTGCTACTGGAATAATAATGGCCAATAAGTAACACAAAACAAAGCAAGATATAAAGGCATATCCAGCAAATACAAAAAACACCTATATCATACATAAATAGTTTAGGTTCAGTCAACTATATGGCCATATATTGCTTAGCCTGCCACTGTCAAAGTACCCCGAGTTTGTGTATTTAATTTTCCATGGCTTTATTGCGCATCAATGAGCTGAAACAGTGGGACTGCATTGCCTTTTAACCCGAATGAGACTCTCATGCAATTTAAAGCCTTTTCTGGACACCATTAATGAGGCAGGTGGGGCTGCTCAGAAATATAAATGAAAACGTATTAAAGAATGATGAACATTGTATAGCCTCCTACATATGAATTGACCCTTCTTTATTGTAGTCTTTCTAAGAAGAGTAGTCAGACAAGCCCACGAGTCAATAGCCAAACATGTGCTCCAACCCAATAAATGGAATAGCAGGACCACAACAGCGGTGAGCAATGCCGGCTTTTAAAATCCACCCCCCCAGCAAGGCCCACCTCCAGCCGAGCGCACAGAGACATGTGGATGGCGGTGATCGTGCAGCCGCGGTTAGTACATACAGCTTTGGACCTCTGTCCCAGCAGGCTGCCCAGTAGTGTACCTAAAGGTGACGGTCCGCCCTAGGTGCCACTCATCAGGGGGGTTCCCGGTGGCCTAACATGGGTGTGCAGTTTACTGCTGTGGCGCCCACGCACTGTATGAGGAAACTCTTTTTCCACCCAGGGGGAGCAGGAATAGAGTTTCCTCAGACAATGCGCAGACGCCACAGCATTAAGCTGTGGGCCCACGTTAGGTGGGCGTCGGGGCGCATAGACGTCTGCAAGCCCACCCCGGTGATGCTTGGCCCCCCAGACCAGTGGAATCTGCAAGAGAGGTAAGGGAGGACGGAAGATTAAATGGGTGAGTGGGTGAATGAATGAAGTTAGTAGTAAGTTAGTGTTTAGGGGCAGAAATGGCACAGATTAGGCTTATGCTGCAGTACCGTTAATGTCTGCCTCAATGTATAGTGGTGGGAATTATGCAGTACCGTATCTGTTCAGTAAATTTTATGTATTTAAATTAATAATTGAACTAATTTTTAATTTTTCTCTTTCTATTTTTTTCCCAATTGAAATGTTAAATAAATATTCTTGCCAACGTTAATTTTTTTGTGTGGGGGGGGTGCCAAAAACAGGATACGCCCCGGCTGCCAAAACTCTGGGTATGCTCCTGAGGCTGACGCCTGTGTGAGGCAACCTGACAGGAAAGATGACTAGAACAATGTTGTTTAGCTTTGAATATATATAAATATAGTTATAATGGGTTAGGGATCTTGATGACAAGAGTCTGGTGAGATTAGTTTTGTGACTCGTGACGATATTTTATCACACTTTGTAACCCTTTGCTGTGCCTGTGATAATGCAGTTTCCTGCAGCTGCCTTGATGCCTGGGTTAGAGGGATATTGGGGCATATGTTGACCTTTTGACCCCCAGCAGCAATATCAAAGCCTACTGCACAAGGATTACTGGTGAGTCCTATGGGCTTTATGATTACTTGACTGTTTAGGCCTATATCCCACAGCCCACCATCTATTTTTTTCTCCGCTCAAATAACGGCACCAGACACCCAATGTTGTGGATAAGGTGTAGGCCACAACTTTAATATAATTTAATATTTCAATCCTGAGGCCAGCAAGCAACAATAAACAAACAACCATAAACACCCTGCCACATGCCAAACCCAACAGGCAGTACGGCTGCCGGACACAACTCCCAAGTCTGTTTGCGAGCCAACTGTTCTTTGTGATACAACTCTGAGCTGGCCAGGGGTCCTTTCAGAGCTGTGACTAAAAGAGAACAGATACACCAACCAGAGAACCTCCCCATGGAGAAAACATATTCTGAATAACCGTAGAGCAGTAGAGAATTGACCAAAAGCGGGTTGGAAGGAACGGTTGTTCCCACCAGGCTCCAATAGTGTTGCAATTCACCCACTGATACAAATATCCCACATACTAATAGCCTGCTAGGCCAACGTTCACGACCCCCTTTTCTTTGAGTCCAGGGGGGACCCCTTTATTAATGTTTAGAAACACAATCTTTTCAATAGGTTTTTCAACAAATTATCAATGATGATTCATTGGTATTGGTTTTTTTTCATTTTTTTCCCCATCGTGTTCTTACCATATATTTTTGAATATTGCTTAGAACACAAATACCACAAAATGATAGACTAGCCAACTGTTATTTGCGTTTGTCCGTAATGTATAATTTTCTCCAATTTAAGATTGGGTAAATTACATATCTGCTGGTCTGTTGATAGATTATCATAGTTTTAAAAATGTGTGTCAACCTCTGCTTCTGGAACCCCGGTATATAAAATTCAATGGCGATACATATATCTTCACTTTTCTTCACTGACCCAACCTGGTGGCCATCGGTGATTCACAAGGGTCGCCCCGGCCCAATCTCAGAAATGTGGATCCTCTTCTGTGCTGTGCTAGTTTTTCTGATGCTTCCCGGTGTAGTTGGCGGCTCGCGCAAGTCTATCTGTTGTTTGAAATTTCCGCACAATGACCGCTATTACCAGAAAGGGGACTTGGTTATTGGAGGAATTCTTACTGTAAGAACATCGTTAATGAACATAAAGTCAACATTTGAAAAGCAACCTCACGGAATGAACGCAACTTGCCGCGTGTGAGTAATTTATACATATGTATCTTTTTCATTTTATAGCACCTATAGGTTGTTACTGCCAAATAATAAGGCGTGTTAGATTACATTGTAGTGGATTCAGTAGCGCTATTAGAAAAGGGGTCAATGAAAATAAGCAATAGCATTAAAATTAATAAAATATAATTTGACATTAAGGTTAATTTGTGGATATTGGTACAACTTAATCAATTTTCTTGCTTTCAATATGTAGATTTATTTATTTTTTATTATTTGGAGCCCCTACAAAAAATACATTTTTCTCATAGTTTTGCTTCTTACACTTTATACAAAGCTAGCACAGCTGAAATGATCCCCCCATAATTTATTAATATAATTTTAAATATATATACAAGGAATGTTTTTCTAAATTGGCAATTATAGGTTAAATAATAGAAGGGGGAAGCATCACATTTTCCGTTCTTGAATTTAGTTTTTTTTTTCTTTTCTAATTTGGCATTCTGCATCTCTAACTTAAATATCGACCACAGAGCTGCAGAAAACAGCATTTGAAATATAGGTTAACTAAGGGTTAATATAGAGGCAATGCATTCATTTTTCACCAATGCAATCACGTTATAAATTTGCGTTATAAAAAAGATTTAACAAATATAGCATCTTGCACGTAAAAAAGTAATTCCCCGCAGCAAAGATGACATCAATCAACAAAATTCCAAATTGTATAAAGGAATATCTAAAATATTAACCAACTATATATTAATATATATATATATATATATATAATATATATATTAAAAAAATATATCTTATCTACCTTTTATTATTTGAGTCCAAATACATTACTTTTTTTCTTATTTAATTCAATGTTTTCAAAATATTTTCCTTTTATGCTTGTTTCACTGCATTTAAACTGAAACATATATATTTGCGTTCATGTTTGGCTTAAATTGCATACATTTGTATTTTTTTTTTCTTATTGTAATTTAGCACTCATCACCTGTGTAACATTAAATAGGATCATACAATATATTACATATATTATATACTAAACCACGGTGAAAAGATTAAAAGCCTACAGTTACATAGAAAGTGGCTTTGAAAGAATATATAACAAACAGTAGAGAACGATTGTAAGGGGTTGCTAATACGACGGCAAACTGGAAAGAAAATAAATATCTCCGTCTGCCTCTTCATCCTTACTGTAGTACATGCATGGGGTGAATAAAGGACAGGTATGTAGAAGTAACCCTTTAAGGGCCAGATGTGTGTTGGGGGGTTATTGAATTAAACACTTTAGTATTAAAAAGAAAAAAAAAGTTAAAATTGTGTGAATTAATTTGTAAAATGATGACATAAACCAAATATAAGAATAAATGCTGTTTTTTTTCAATGCAAATGAAATGTGCTTAATTCTAATAGATGTAGTAAAAAGAAAATATATATAGCTTCTGTGGAATTCAACACAAATTTTAAACTACCTGACCTTTTGGGTTTTAGATGATCATAAAGTTTTGGATTTTTTGTAAACTACTACCATTTAACCCACGTTTGGATCTTCTAAGTGTAGACCCTGGTTTGTCCTTAAGTAATAATTCGCTTGTTCAACAAAGTCAAATACTTCCAAGACAGTCTTTCTTTCAGTTCCTTTTTCCATAATAAACAATCTCCTAGCATTTGTATTTGCCGTCACCAAAATGAACAGTAAGGAGCTGCTCCCCAATATCACGCTTGGATTCCTTATGATAGAACCTTGTTTTACAGAAGAAGGAGCCATGAGAATTATTTTGGGTATTTGTGGTACATAACTATTGCTTTGGCTGGCAATCAAGCAATGAGACTCTTGTGCAATTATTAAAGCCTTTTCTTGGAAACCATGTGGCAGGTGGGGCTGCTCATCAATATCAAAAGAATTTATTAAATAAAGATGAACATTTCGTTACAATAATAACTCCCTTTATCCTTGATTTTAGGGTGCAAGTTCTAAAATAGAAATGGAAACTTTTTTTCAATTTGGATTAGCATGTATAGATAGATGTATAAAAACCCTGTATTTGCAGGTATACTTAAATAATGTATGGAAACATAGCATTGCAGGTATAGATCAACAGAACACACAAACCCAGCATAGCGGGTATAGATCAACTGGAAATCACATGTAGACTCAGCACTGAGGGTACAGATCAAATAAACAACACATGGAGACAGCACTGCAGATATTGGTCAACTGAATAAGACAGCTGCATATCTCTGTTTTTCCCTGCCTTGCCTCAGTTCCCATCCTGGGTCTCCCTGTTCCTTGCTCTGTCCTCCTTGCTCCGTCCTCCTTGCTCTGTCCTCCTTGCTCCTTGCTCTGTCCTCCTTGCTCCTTGCTCTGTCCTCCTTGCTTGCTACGTTTCTGTTGATACTCTGCTTAGCTTCCATACTCCCAGCCTACAGCATTCTGCACATGATTCTAGTGGTATGTCTCATGCCTGCTCCAGGGTACCTGCAGGATACCTCCAAGTTCTGCTTTGCTCTGGACTTCATCAGCTGCTATGTCAGGGCGCTGGTATGTGGCTGCACAAACCCAGATGCCCACCTGGTGAGTGCAGACGCCCTGCACCAGGCCCTGTCCAACTTTGCTACTGCGCAACAACTCCTGAACTCCATCTTTGGGCGCTTTGGGTCATTACAGTCATCTGTATGGACCCGGTTCGTGACATAAGGTATAGATCAATTGGAATTCACATAAAACTCAGCATTAAAGGTATAGGTAAAACTAGACTTGGGCGCTGTCCAACTCTTCGTGTTCGTCTTAAAGGGGGGGGAATCTTTGTATTCCACAAATATCTGCCTGTTCCTGTGTTTGGTTCGGGCAAATATTCGTGTACATTCTTCGTGTTCCTTTTTTTTTTGTATAAAGGGTTAATGCGGTGTTAACGCGGCACAGACTACGCAGCAGCTTTTGGCACCAGGATTTAAAATGTCCATACGAGCAACTCTATTGGTCGCCTGCAGGGGCCTCCTCTGCCATCAACCAATGAAGTACACCTGTAACTGTTGGAGCAGAGAGACCAGTGGTCTCTGTCGGTCAAGTTGCACCAAGTTAACCCCTGACTGCGAACCTACGGATTTCCACTCCCGTTATCTACGCAGCATCACAGGGGTTAACGGGAGTAGAAATTCGTAGGTTCACCGTCAGGAGTTAAAAAAGGCTGTGCGACTGAGCCTATTGGTCGCCTGCAGGGTCCTCCTCTGGCATCAACCAATCGCTGGCACAGCGACCAAGACAGAGGTCTCGCAGAGGAGAGTGAGAGGCGCCGAGCGGTTGCTGAAAACTTATTCTTGAGTGACCGCTTGGTGTCCCTCTTTCTCCTCCGCGTCAATCATGGCTGCAAAAAAAAAGGCAGCATTTCAGTTGGGGGGTCACAGCATTCTGCCCGCCCCCTGCCGACGCCACTGTTAGGCCTATATCCCATAGCCCACCATCTACCTTGTGCCTGCTTAAATAACAACACCAAACACCAGATCTTGTGCATAGGGTGTAGGCCATAACTTTACTATTATTATTTTACTCCAGAGGTCAGCAAACAACAATAAACAAACAACCATAAACATCCTACCAAATACCAAACCCAACAGGCAGCTCTTCTCTTGAAGAAGAGTCCTAGCCCAGCGGGTACGCCTGTCGGAGATAACTCCCATGTCCATTTTTGCGAGCAAACAGTTCTTTGTGATACAACTCTATGCTGGCCGGGGGGAGATGCACACACCAAACAGGGAGCGAACCTCCTCATGGAGAAAACAAACACATTCCGGATAAACATTAAAGAGTAGAGAATTAACCAAGGGAAGCCGGAAAGGTTGGCTGATGACCACCAAAGAAGACATCTTATGACCCCACAATATCCCATCAGGATGCAATAGTGTTGCAATTCACCCACCAATATAAATAACCTACATACTAATAGCCTGGTGGACCATGACCCCCCCTACCCTGTGTGACCAGGTAGACCCCTTTATCAATGTTTAGAAATAAGATTGTAAATAACATTAAAAAAAGAATACAATCTTCAGGTTTTCAGTAAACTATGACTTATGATTATTTATGACCGGTATTGTTTTCCACTGTGTTTTTCAACCGTATATATTTTTGACCATTGTTTAGAACACAAAATGATAGACCAGCAAACCGTTATTTGCGTTTGTTTGTAATGTATAATTTACTCCGGTTTAAGGTTGAGTAAATTACATACCTGTTGGTCTGTTAATAGATTACCATAGTTTAAAAGAGTCAAATCGCTCGCGTCATTCTCCGTCAGCGTGTGACAGCCACAGCTTCTGGGTCCTTGGTGCACAATTCTATACCGACACAGATATGTTCACTTTTCTTCACTGACCCTCGTCGGCCTGGCGGCCATCTGAGATTCACAAGGGTCGCCTTGCCCGTTCTCAGAAATGTGGAGCATCTTCCATGCTGTGCTACTTTTGCTGTTGCTTCCCCGTGTAGTTGGCAGTTTGCGCAAGTCTGGCTGCCATTTGGAATTTCCGCACAATGACCATTATTACCAGAAAGGCGACTTCATCATCGGAGGAATTCTTACTGTGAGGACATCGGTAATGAAGATGAAGTCAACATTTGAAAAGATACCTTATGGAACGGACGCAGTTTGTCAAGTGTGAGTAACTTACAGAGATGGATCATATGTTGATATTGACGGCGGATTCAGTAGCTCTGTTATAAAAGGGGACAGTGAAAATCAGCAATAACATTAAAATTGATAAAATATAATTTGACGTTAAGGTTAATATATTTTAATATAACGGTACAAAGGGAGAAAAGTACCCTGCTCATGGGAGCTTACAATTTATAAAGTACATATATAGTTTACTATAATAATAATAATATCAGGATTCAAGGACTCTGCAATTTAATCCATTTTTTTTTTGCTTTAGATATGTAGAATGAAATAGGAAGCATTGTGTCCCTGTTTTACCAATAATATTTTTTTTCTTACTAGTCTATGCAAAGCTAGCATAGTTGAATTGACCTCTCAAACTATATTAATATGATTTAAAATCTATACTCAAGGTAAGGTTTTTCTAATTTGACAATTATACATTAAATATGAGAAGCGAAGCATCACATTTTCCATTCTTTAATTTATTTTGAAATTTGCTATTCTGCACCTGTAACTTAAATATTACTCACAGAACTAAATGCAACACGGCATTTGAAATACAGGTGAACAAAGAATACATTTGAGGCAATGCATTCATTTTTCACTAATGCAATCATGTTATAAAGTATTTCTCAATTGCCTCATAGACTATGGACTTCCACAAGCCGCATCAACAACGATGAGTGCTAGTTTCTGTATTAAAAAAATAAACAAAAAATAAGGGGTTAATATTTTCTGTGAATATGTCAGTTGTATTCTATACAGTAGGTATCGGCTACGTTAAATTATTTCATTTTATCATATGTAAGTTAATTTTTTCATGTTTTAATTTCACTTATCACCTGTGTAACATTAAGGGTTAAGTATTATATATATATATATTATACTGAAAAACAGTTAAAAAAAAAAAAAAAAAAGATTGAAAGTCCACTGCAGTAACTTTGAAAGAAGTAAAAGGGAGCTCCATCTACCTCTGCATCATGTCTGTGTAGTACATGCACGGGTTAAAACAGAACAATTATGTATAATTAACCCGTTAAAGGACAGATGTATGTGTGAGGGGAAAAAAACAACAGTTAACGCTTTAGTTTGTTGATAAACACTTTCGTATTAAAAGAAAAAATAAGTTCAAATTGTGTGATTTAGACATTAATCTGTAATATGATTCCCCTTTAAAGGGTAAAAATACGAAACAGCCAAAAAGCAAAGTATATTAACATATATCTAGTGTAATATCAGTGTGTACCTGAACAGGTTGGCTTGGACATGGTAAATAATCACAGGTATCCAGATCCCCCTTACCACTTTTGACCCATCTGCCACTGAACCTCCAAACGTGTGCGATATTAGTTTGCCTGAATACCATAAGTATTGCTTTTTTATGAAAATTTAAATCTTTATTTTTATATTTTCAAATAAAGGGCTTTAATCTTAACGCCCTGAACATAAAAATCACAGTAAGATGATGTAGCTTTTATGGAATTCATCGCTAATTTTATAGTGTCTGACCTATAGTGTCAATGTTCTCAGGAAAAGTAGATGATTTTTCACTTGAAAAGGATGAACTTTTTTTTTTTTACTTCTATAATCTAAATCACCTTTTCTTTTCAGGCTTGTTTCCTTTCCTTCTGCATTTTCCTCTTTTACCCACGTCACGTCACTGTCAGAAGGGTAACACTCGATCAATGATATACTTGATAGTTGGGTTATTACGCAAGTTAC
The DNA here is from genome assembly GCA_009364415.1 of Spea multiplicata. Taxonomy (NCBI): domain Eukaryota; kingdom Metazoa; phylum Chordata; class Amphibia; order Anura; family Pelobatidae; genus Spea; species Spea multiplicata. The sequence continues at coordinate 51,500 of VKOC01001115.1, read as the reverse complement.
TGTCAAGAATTTGTCACATTGTGTATTTTAGGTTCTGTTTTATCTGTAGGATAATTGTGTGTATATATATATATATATATTTTTTATTATTTTTATTTTATTTATTTATTTATTTAATTTTTTTTTTGGAAAACTAGTCAAAAATAGGCAATGATGTACTGGAAAAACATTTCATATGGATCTTCCAAGTATAGGGAACTTTGTACGCAGACGTGGCTACAAGCTTGACCTTGATTTGTCAATATGTAATAATTAACTTGTTCAACATAGTCAAATTTCTCTAAGATTTTATTTCACATGTCTTTTTTCCAGGATAAACATAAGAAACTACTGGAATCTCTTAGCATTTGTATTTGCAGTCACTGAAATTAACAACAATAAGGAGCTGCTTCCCAATATCACGCTTGGATTCCATATCATGGATTCTTGTTCTACAGAAGACAGAGCTATGATGGGAATTTTTGGCATTTTATATGGAACTCTATTTCCAGTGCCCAACTATTCTTCTGGAAGTGTGCCGAGCTTGGTGGGATTTATCGATGGAATATCTTCCAAGGTTTCTCTCTTGTTGGCCAGGATGTTTGGATTCTACAAGATCCCGCAGGTAAATTTTAATGGGTAGCAAAAATAAGAAAATAACCTACCTCTAAGAAAGTCTTTGGAATTAACTAATAGAGCATAAAACAATAAATAGATGCTGTGATAAGGTAGTGTATATAATAAATAACTGTCAGGGAAAAAAAAATAGTATATTTTAGATGGATGGTAAGACAACATATGACTCCAAATACCACTTGTCTTCTTGTCAACGATTACATTTCTTATATCGCAGATCAGTTATTCTTCTATGGATCCGGAGCTGAGTGATAAAATTAAGTTTCCTTCATTCTACCGCACGGTTCCTAATGAAATTACTCAGTACCAGGCAATAATAAAACTAATAGTGAAGTTTGGATGGTCCTGGATAGGTATCTTGGTTTCAGACAATGAGCCTGGCTTGAAAGCCAGCCAAGTTCTACAAAGAGGACTCACAGAATCCGGCGGTTGCGTTGCCTTCCTGGAATTCATCCCTTACCACGATGCATCGAACGAAAAGATCAGAGATAAAATCATGGGCGTTCTACTGAATTCTTCACCTGACGCCATAGTTTTATATGGGGATCGCGAATATGTGCTCACATTGCAAATTATTCTATATCAGTTTCCCGTCTCCGAAAAAGTTTGGATCATATCTTCTCGGTGGGATTTATCCTCTGGACTTGATTATTACTTCTTGAGCTATGAGCCATTCAATGGTAGCTTGGCTTTCACTCTTCACTCAACTGAAATTCCACATTTTGAATCGTTTTTACTGAATATTAATCCAGATCTATACCCAAACGATATTTTCATCCAGAACGTGTGGTGGGAGCTTTTCTTTTGCAACTGGAATGGGAAAACCCATGATGCATGTACTGGGAGGGAAAATATTTCTGATTCATCTTATCCATATATTAGAGAACATATTAGAGAAAATTCAGTGTATAGTTACACCATATATAATGCTGTATATGTTTTGGGCTATGCCTTACATCAAATGTATTCTCAGAGTAATACGCTACAGGACGATTTAAATAATGGACAAATTTGGAAGGTAAGCCAAACTGACGATGTATGAGAACGGCTGGAAGGGGCCACTTCTAATATAATGTATTTTTAATGATATATAAAACTAAGGAAAAAATACAGCATAGTCATATAACATTTCCATGTAGTTTTTTTTGTAAGAGCTATAATGATATTTCATATTTAACATTATTTCTACAGATCCATAAATATTTAAAAGATGTCCATTTCACAAACAGTGCAGGTGCTGATGTTCACTTTGATGAGAGCGGAGACATGTACTCAGAATTTGATATTTTAAACTGGGTTGTCTATCCTAACCAAACTCTTAGTGCCATCAAAGTCGGAAGGTTCGAACAACGAGATTCTGTCCAACAAGTAGTAATTGATGAACATCTGATAAGGTGGAGCCCCTATTTTAACCAGGTGAGCGTTGACACATTGTCGTGCTTGGAAGTCACTTCTCGCAAAAATAAATCCGGATGCAAGAGAAGTTGAGTTCTTTTAACTAATATAGATGAACTCTATTAAAACAATTTCTCTTATTTAACTGTAACCAGACTCCTAAATCAACCTGTAAAGCAACGTGCCTTCCCGGGTATAGGAAGTCCCCCAAAGAAGGGCAAATGGCTTGCTGCTATGACTGCGTTCCCTGTCCAGAGGGTGAGATATCGAACCAAACAAGTGAGTATGAGAACAGATCACATTTGCTTTCTTTGTACAATTTCTATATTAAGGGGGGGGGGGGTTAGATACCCCTACCTACTGCAGAATTGAAACATAAAAAAAAAACAAATAATAAAAAATAAACACTAATAGAATATAAACATAGGACTGATCAAGAGAGGACTGATCAATAGAGGACTGATCAGCAGTTCTTAATGATGTATTTTGACATGGTATTAATAGCCACCACTATAGACATAACAAAGATAAGAAGCGGACCGGCTGTTAGGATCACGCGTCAAACCCCAGGTTGGCCTTCAGGCACATGGCTTGGAGCATTAAATTCTGACATTTTAGTATGAAGTTCCAGCTGATGTTTGGCACAGTCATACAGATGCCTTTGTTAGTTTATCGTAAAGAACCAGAATACAGCAATCTAATGTAAAGGTATTGAGTTAGGTTGTGCTTGCAAGGTTATACGTAATTCATGATACAGGGTCTAAAGTCAGTTTCTATAAATTCATAATGCTTCCTCTTGTTGTTCTGTGCCTAGGTCTAAATTCCCCTATTTTTATCTTGAAGTGAAAAGGCATCCTCTGGTCTAGCAAACATAGGATGGAGACACAATAAGCTTCTTATCTACTAGTCTGCTGATGGATCCAGTGATCTAGTTTTGCCTGTAGGAATATACCTTGGTCATGCTAATGTTAGAAACATTTTCTGCTCTCTTAATTGTTTTTTACATTTACATATTTTGTTTCTTGTCCATCTATACTGTGTATGTTTTCTACAATTTCTAGATATGGAAACATGTTTAAAATGTCCAGAAGATAAATGGCCAAACATTAATAAAGACGCATGCATCCATAAAACCATAATGTATCTGTCGTATGAAGAACCTCTGGGTATATCCCTGGCCACAGTGTCTGTTCTACTCTTTCTTTTCACTTGCCTAGTTATGGGGGTCTTCACCAAACATCGAAACACCCCTATTGTGAGGGCCAACAATCAAAGTCTCAGCTTCATACTCCTTTTCTCTCTGAAGGCGTGTTTTCTTTGTACCTTGATATTCATCGGTCATCCTCTCCAGGTCACCTGCATTCTGAGACAAACGGTATTCGGAATCACCTTTACCATTTCTGTTTCTTCTATATTGGCCAAAACTGTGACGGTATTTGTTGCCTTCAAAGCCACCAAGCCAAATAGTAAGTTGAGGAACTGGGTTGGATCCATGATTTCTAGTTTAATTGTGATCTTTTGTTCTCTTCTCCAAGTTATAATATGTGTTTTATGGTTGGGAATTTCGCCTCCATTCCCTCACTATAACATGACTGATGAAGTTGATAAGATAATAGCTCAATGTAATGAAGGTTCAGTTGTTGGATTTTACTGCGTCCTGGGTTACATGGGATTTTTGGCTATCCTTAGTTTCATGATTGCGTTCCAAGTCAGGAACTTGCCTGACATATTCAATGAAGCCAAATTTATCACCTTCAGCATGTTAATGTTCTGTAGCGTCTGGATCACCTTCATCCTAGCCTATCTCAGTACTAAAGGAAAAAACATGGTGACCGTGGAGGTATTCGCCATCCTGGCTTCTAGCACTGGGCTTCTGGTCTGTATTTTTGTACCAAAATGCTATATTATACTAATTAGACCTGAAAGGAACACCAAGGTCTTTATATCAATAAAGGTCAATGCGAATTGAGGATGATGTACCCTGCTAATGTCTCCACTGAGCTTTTTCCTAAACCTCAAGCCTAAACAGCAGAGCAGGAATTATGTGTATACTTGCTTCGGTTTGAAAAACATCAGCCTTTTGGAATGATGGGCCCTGGAAAATTAAAGTTAAACGCTTATATTTTATTTTAAAAGTTGGGCAGTCTACTTCTTCTTATTATTAATTAGCAAGTGGTTGAATTGGAAGATTGAGTGAACGAGAATTGAATCCTCCATATATATATGATGTAAAGTGATATAACATCACCTAAGCACACAAAGTAATAAACCTTCTGAACAACAGATTTGCTATATACTATATTAAAAATGTTTAAAAAATGTTTGTGTATTGTTTTTTTTTAATGTATGTATAAAGCCTATTCTCAATCTTGGATCCTCTAAGCCCTGTACATTAACACTTTTATGCTAAATAAACAATACAAAAATTCAAAAACCACATTATTGATGCCATCATGGTGATGTGATACTTAATGTGGAATTAAAGATAAATTTTAAATGAAAACAGCAAATACATTATATTTATTTATATAGTGCCAGCAGATTCTGTAGAGCTGTTAGTGGAATCATTTAAAATCACACACAACCACAAACTGGAACATAAAGAGAAGAGGGCCCTCGTCTAGCCGGTTGAGGGGGAAGTTAAACAGTCGGAAAGGAATGCTTGGATGGGAATGAGTTGATAGGATCCCGATGATCTGTTGAGGTTGTTGGTTGTTCTGGTGGCTTGATTAGTATGATGGCTGAGAGTGTCAGGAGGAAAGGTTGTATGCTTCTTGAAAAAAGGTGGGTTTTCAGAGAGCTTTTGAAATGTTGCATACAAAGGAGAAAGACAGGGAAAGACGGGAATTACAGAGGAGGAGTAGAACAGAAATCCTAAATGTGGGAGTGGAAAGAGGTAATGGTGGTAGAAAAGAGACGCAAGTCATGAAAGAAAGGAAATAGTGGTTAGGAGTGTATTTGGTTAGAGATATGGGGGGTGCGCAGTTGTTAAGAGCTCTGTAGGTCAGGGTGAAAATATATAACAAAAAAATTTATGCAAATAGTCCTTCAGAACTAGATGGAAAAATGTTGGTGTGAATAACATTGTTTGCCTATCAAATAAATGCAACAATTCTGTGTCAGACTAGGATGGGTCTCCTGACTCCATCTTTTGAAAGGGGTTGTGGTTTATGGCAAGCCTAATTATCTCCTAACACATTAGGGCTGTATCTTTGGCTGAGATTGAACCAGAGGCATCTCAAGAAGGCTGTTTTGGGGGGGCAGAGGTGACCCAGGCAGGCTGTTTGGTGGGGTAGAGGAGGCACAGGCAGGCTGTTTGGAAGGGTAGAAGCGGCACAGACAGGCTGCTTGGGGGGGTGGCACAGGGGGTACAGACAGGCTGGGGTGGCACAAGCAGGCCATTTGGGGGGCATAGGTGGTGCAGGCAGGCTCTTTGGGGTGGCACAGGCAGGCTTTTTTGGGGAGCAGAGGCAGCACAGGCAGGCTGTTTGGGAGGATAGAAGCGGCACAGGCAGCTGTTTGGGGGCACAGCTGGGGGTACAGGCAGGCTTTTGGGAGCAGGTGTGCACAGGCAGCTGTTTACGGTGCACAGAAGGCCGAGGGTGACACAGGCAGCCAATTTTGGGAGGCACAGGTTAAGCTGTTTGGGGGCACATGTGACAGGCAGGCTGTTTGGGGCTGCCACAGGAAAAGGGAGGCTGGGGGTGGTCACAGGCAGTAAGCGTTTGTGGGCACAGGCAGGTTATTGGGGAGCAAGGCAGGTTGTTTGGGGGCAGAGACAGCACAGGCAGGTTGTTTGGGGTACAGACGGGGTACAGGCAGGCTGTTTGGGGAGCAGAGGCAGCACAAACAGGCTTTTTGGGGGGGCGACGCAGGCAGGCTGTTTGGGAGGGTTGAAGCGGGACAGGCAGGCTGTTTGGGGGCACAGGTAGTAGAGGCAGGCTGTTTGGAGGAGTGGCACAGGCAGGCTGTTTTGGGGAGGCACAGGTAGGCTGTTTGGGGGCAAAGGCGGTACAGGTAAGCTTTTTGGGTTTCAAAGGTAAGCTATTTGGGGGGGCGTTTGCAGCACAGGCAGGCTGTTTGGGGGGGGTAGAGGTGGCACAAGCAGGCTGTTTTAGAGGCAGAAGCTTACCATGTCAGTGTCTGGCTTAGTATATAGTGATGGGGGTTATGCTCTACCGCCATTTATGTCGGGCTCAGAGTATGGTGATGAGAGTTATGCTATACCATATCTGTTAAGTAAATGTTATTTAAACTTTTTACATTTAAAAAGTCAGTTATGTTTTCAGATTCCTAGTTTTGTTCTGTTGACATTCTTGTGAAATAATTATTCTTGTCAACATTAACTTTTGTTGTGGTTATCTGCACATTTTAAAGTGACGTGGGTGTCACATACAGGATCCGCCCAGGGTGCCAAATACTCTAGGTATGCCCCTGGTGCGACCTTTAGTCTCTGGGTATTATTCCTTGTTATTATGTTGTCCTCAGTCCTGCTCTGGTTTCCAGTTCCTTGTCTTGACCACGCGTTCTCTTATCCTGTTGTACTGTCGCCATTGTATTCTGAACTGTGTACCAAAACCCCTGTTTAGCGTTGACCTCCGTTCCTGCTCATGTACACCCAAACACGACCTGCCTTGACTACAATTCTTCCTTGTTATCCTGCATTACACTCCTGCTGGTCCTGTGCCCCTCAGGTGATACGAGCTCTGCATCGCGGATCCGTATTCGCTCACCTATACATGTACCTGATGGGACATTACGTTGCCGATTGTCAATTATTGGTCCAGGCTGGTTCTGCTACTTTGAAAACCGGTCACAGCTTCTCTGAAGTTAACATTTTAAAACTAACTAATTAGATCAAAACAATTGCATTGATTGAAATACAAAAAAGCAAAAGCTAAAGTAGTTTTACTTAACTTGCAAAACACTGATGGTAACTTGCTTTTGACCTCTGATGGCAAGGTCTGGCCAAGCTTGTGAAATCTACCACTAAAAACAAATCTTTTAACATTTTATTAATTCTCATCGACCACTGCATAATATATATTTTTTTACAAAAAACTGTTTTCCATTTTTACATTTATTTTTGCCTTTCAAAAATTACACAGAGCACAACATAAGATTATCTGAGCAGAGCATGGCTTAATTCAGAAGGTATAATTATCTATAATCATGTAAATTACATTTCTCTGTAGTTTGGTTAGATGTATATAAGGTCCTAGGCACGTTTCACTTATGGTCAGAGAGGATATTCAGGTTATAACCTAAGGCTGCGGTTGATTTTTTTTTTTAATTAACTATTTAATGCTAGAAGACATGAGAATACAGTATAGAGAGAGAGATGTGTAACATTGTTTGTGCTGTGTTGATACTTTTGATGCTTCCACATTTGGTTGGATGCACGGGCAACTCATCCAACTGCGTGCTTCAGTTCCCACCGTCAGAACATTATTACATGGACGGTGATTTTATTATCGGAGGAATAATCACTGTATGGACCTCTATGTTCAACATGGCGTTAAACTTTGACAAACAACCTGATGCCTTCCAAAATATACGTTGTCGGCTGTAAGTACAGTACATTTTCTTTCCTTTATATAAGGGATGTGGAGTGGTAGCTATTGAGCTGTAAAAAAAAAAAAAAAAAAGATTGCTTTGAGGATAGTGGGAGTTATCGTTCAACCGCAGCTGGACAGTTACCTCTTGTTAGTGCATAAGAATAAGTAAACATTACCTGTTACATTTTATTAAATAAAGTAAATATATAATAAAATACATACATTCATTCATACACATATATATAATTTAAAAAATATTGTCAATTGTAGGGGTTATGTATAATTATATAAATTGTGTACAATTAACCCTGTGTGTGTGTGTGTCGCATGGAAAACATGTTTTTACATTTTAGCAGCTTGCAACCTAATGCAGATAACCATTTTAACCCTCTCACTTCTCCCACACATTATAGTGTTTCATTTTAACCAGTTATGTGTCGGAGCTACTGTATATACAACACTGATCACATTAAAGTGTATATACAGTTTAAACTATACATTGTTGTGGCAGGTCCGAGCACAGCCTTTCCTTTGCATTCTGCTATCTGTAACACTGCCATGGCAACTAAGCATATTTTTGTAATTGTTCTGCATCATGCTGGCACTGAAAGAGTTAAAGGTTAGTTAGCACTGTAGGAGATGGGGGTTTATACTCAAAAAAGGTATTAATAAAGCTAATGCCATTTATATATTTTTTAATTGGATATATTTAACATATTTAATTTATCATTGAGTATATAGATTATAATATATATAATATATATATATATATACAGTTGTGTGGAAAAATACACCTTTTTAGATATCAGGACACAATGACAATCATCTGTTTCTTAGCAGGTCTAAAAAAAATAGGTAAATACAGCATGAGATGAACAATAACACATGGCATATTACATCATGTCATATAGTTTATTCAACAAAAATAAAAACGAAATGGAGAAGCCATGTGTGAAAAACTAAGTACACCCTTACTGCTTCATTTGCTGCTAATCAATAGCCCTTGACTAATTGATCATCAGCAAGTGTGACCACCTGTATAAAAGCCAAAGTTTTAGAAGTTTTCCAAGAAAGACAGCCATGATTGTAGAGAAGCAAGTCTTGCTGTCCATCACTCTGGGAATGGTTACAGTGCCATAAATCTTTCCGGTCTGCCCATTTTTCCTGCCTTAAACTTTACTTTTGGTCTTTGGTCTCATCTTACATTCAGGGGTCTTATCCCTATCCCATGTTTTAAATTTCCCTACTGTAGTTCCATCTACCACTACTGTGATAAGGCTGTTCCACGTATCTATCACCATCTCAGGAAAACATCTTTACATTACCTCTAAGCCCTTGAACCTCTAGTTTTAGACTGACTTCTTACCCTAACATTTATTTTTCTTTAGAAGGAGTAACCTTGAGCTAACATTATTTTTTTAAAATATATATTTTAATTATATTATGTATTATTCAGGATACCAATAATTTTTTTTGTGGTTTTGTACAGTTTATTGTTTTGTGTTTTATTTTGTAATTTTTTTTTTTTAGAATAAACATTTGGAACTATCAGAATTTAGCAGCATTTGTATTTGCCATCTCCGAGATTAATAACAACCCAAAACTGCTTCCAAACTTTACTCTTGGCTTCCATCTTGTTGATTCCTGCTTGGCGGAGAAGAAGGCAATAAGTGGAATGTTAGATATTATTTCTGGAACTAAAGTCACTATGCCTATACCTAACTATCGCTGTAAAATGTTATCTCAGTTGGTAGGGTTTGTGGATGGAATATCTTCAAAGGTGTCCCTTCTGTTAGCAAGGATGTTCGGAATATATAACCTCCCGCAGGTAAAAAAAAAATCTTATCTGTGCATATTTTATTTATACATATTAATGTACAATAAACATAAATGAGTAAATCCCTCTACCTCATAAATCTTACATGGACAATTCTTCTAATTTGGGCCAAGTGGACAATTCATTCATTATTCTCGTCAATTAATGACTGAACATATTTTGTTTCATTTTTTTAATAAAATGCCCATTTATTTATTTAAGAATATATATAAAAAATCAATATACAAATAAAAGTATAATTTCATAAACCACACAACATTCTTACATACACATAAATATATATATAATTTAAAAAATATTGTCGATTGTAGGGGTTATGTATACTTATATAAATTGTGTACAATTAACCCTGTGTGTGCCGCAAGGGTATAAAATGGAATACAAGTTTTCACATTTTAGCAGCTTGCAACCTAATGCAGATAACGATTTTAACCCTCTCACTTCTCCCACACACTTTATTTATTTAAGAATATATAAAAAAAAATCTATATACAAATAAAAGTATAATTTCATAAACCACACAACAAAGAATACTATATAAAAGACAGTTAACTACAACTTTGCTTTAGAATAAATGCACCTGGTCAAAGTTATTTGTGGTCATTAAACTGTATTCTCAGCGTTTATTTTTTTATTATTTCTTTATTATTTATTTATTTATTTATTTTATTTATTTCTTAAAATAAATCAATTAAAAAAAAAGAAATGTCTCTGTTTTTCAGATTAGTTACTCTTCTTTGGATCCCGTTCTAAGTGATAAAGTTCAGTTTCCTTCTTTCTTTCGCACAGTCCCTAATGAACTTTTACAATTCCAGGCCATGGTAAAGTTAATTAGACACTTTGGCTGGTCTTGGGTGGGGATATTGGTTTCGGACGATGAGTCTGGGTTGAAGGCTAGCCAGGTCCTACAGAGAGAGCTCACACAAAATGGTTCCTGCGTTGCTTTTGTTGAATTTATTCCGTATCGTGATGCCGTCGATGACACGAACAAAGCAAAGATTGTTAAGAGTTTGAGAAGTTCCTCAGCCAACGTCATAATTCTTTATGGAGACCGACACTACATACTCACGCTGCAGATCATTCTGCACGTGTTCCCAATTCCAGAGAAGGTCTGGATTATTTCTTCACGGTGGGACATGTCCGCAGGAACCGACTTCAATTTCTTAAGCTTGGGGCCTTTTAATGGAAGTTTGGCCTTTATTCTACATTCAAAATCAATTCCAGGTTTTGAAGATTTCTTCCAGAATATGAGCTCAAGCCATGACCCAAATAATATATTTGTTCACGATGCATGGATGGACCTGTTTTCTTGTAATATTAGAGGAAAAAAAGGCAATCCTTTCTTATGCACAGGCCGGGAGAAGCTCGAGAATTCAAAATATCCAAATATCCACACAGATGTGTCTTCTTTCAGCTACAGTATATACAATGCGGTACATGTATTTGCCCATGCTTTAGATCAAATGATCTCTCAAAAGAACAACAAGCCAGACTTGGATAGTTGGAAGGTTAGTGAAACGTGAAATATGATTAAATAATGTTTTTTTGGAACAAGCAACTAAGTTTTTGTTTTTTTAGTAAGTGTCATGAATATTTGATGATGATGAAGTCTAAAACTAGTGCAGTTATAGTTAATAGTTCCACGTTTACAAGTATCAGGGAAGACTGTGGCGACTACAGACCAGTAAATCTTAAGTCAGTACTGGGAAACTAATGTTATTTAGTAATTACATATCTAAATGGCTCTTAATTTACTATTCTCAAGCTTTCTTTTTGTAGATCTGGGTTAAATAATCAGCCAAACCAAGTCTTCGACTTATTTTTCTCTTAGCTTCGCGAATACTTAAGGAATGCCCGTTTTACAAACAGCGCGGGGGACGAAGTTTATTTTGACGAAAATGGCGATGTCAATTCTGAATATGACATTTTGAATTGGATTGTCTTTCCGAACGAAACTCTCAAGGCCGTCACAGTTGGAAGATTTCACCAAGAAGCTGCCCAGTCGCTAATAATTAATGAGACTCTAATACGATGGAATCCAAGTTTTAATCAGGTGATAGACCAAAAGTCATGTCACACAAATATGATTTTGTATGATAAATATGTATATTGTTAGAGCCCATATGAACCTGATAATAACTTATTTCATATGGAAAAATAATTAACTTTTGGTCGGCATCATTTGGCCTCTATGTCATCACGTCCTATGAAAGTCCTTTTAAGTAGTTATATTTTATATACCGTAATTTGGTGCCAGCCATGGAGCCTGATTTGCTGTTATTATTGGCGCCTGAATTATCTCTAAATTTGACTTGTTGCCTATGACCTCAGCTTTCCTATATTGACAAAATTCCCTTATACATTTATTTTGATACTCTGGTTATTCCCTTGTGTGTTGACCTTGGTTTGGCTTAGACTATACATTTGTTTAGATTATTTAGCTTCGGTGAGGCTTCCTGTCCAAGAGTACTTGTTACTGCAGTTGATTTACAATAAATCCCAAGCGTCCTGTGCATGGTATAGAGCATGGTTTTAGCATGGTTTTAGAAATGGTTAATTCTAACTTAATGCAATTTTTTTAGGAATTAGGGATTTTTCTATTAATGTCTATTTAACTTCAAGTATAACAAGCAAAGATAGCCAAGCAAAGTAGTCGATAAAAATGTCTCATCTCTCGAATAACACAGACGCCACGTTCAGCTTGCAGTGAAATCTGTCAGCCTGGTTACAGAAAGTCTGCTAGACAGTCTCAGTCATCCTGCTGCTATGACTGTGTCCCCTGCCCAAATGGCGAGATAACCAACCAAACAGGTGAGTTGGTGTCACTTGTGGCACACAGGTTAAGGGTGATAAACTCTAAAATTAAGTGACTTCCCATAATTCCCATTTTGTAACTATCGGTATCTATGTTTTAGGAGAAATAAGCTGACAATGTAAGCACAGCTAGCATGCACACATATTGCACCACCTTGTCTTGTTCAGTTGAACATAGAAAACCCGATGTCGAAGTCCTATTTTTTTTTTCTACAGAGGATGGTGCATATATCCATCTATTCCTTCCACAGCTTAATGCAATCCCAAAGGAAAAATGTCAGAGCCTATAGCAACCAACATAATGACCAGCTCATTGTGTATTGAAGCCGGGGTAGATCACCATTTGTTGTGCAATGAGGCTCAGTGGTGTGCTTTGGCTCCATGAGCAGGAATCATCGATGTAACTGGCCAGAACAGCTTCCATAGTTACCTTACCTGGCACCGCACACCCTTAAGAGCCAGAGTGGTGGTGATATATCTCAGCAAAGGGGAAGAATGTTTTGGGTGACAGCAGAAACCTGTCCTGGGTCATGTCAAGGGCAGTGTTATGCCAAAATAAACTACTGGTCCAGCTAAAAACATTCTAAAAACAACTCTAAAATGTAACATTTAACCATTTATCCATGGTTGAGTTTTTAATTCCAGGCTTAGAGTTGAAAACACCTTCCTGTTAAGCCCTCTCACCACATTTTGTATGATAATGTATCCAATAAAGCATATATATATATTTTTTTATATATAAATGTGTTTTTTTCTGTTTGTAGATATGGACGCATGCCTTCGATGTCCAGCATATGAATGGTCTAATGCTAACAAAGACACCTGTATTTCCAAAGTTATAACTTATCTCTCTTACAATGAACAGCTTGGCCTATCCTTGGCCCTGATATCTGTTTTTATGTTCCTTTTCACTTGTGTAGTTAATATGATTTTCATAAAATACAGAAGCACTCCGGTTGTTAAAGCCAACAATCGGGATCTCAGTTTCATTCTTCTCATCTCTCTGAAGATGTGCTTTTTGTGCACTTTGATATTCATTGGTCATCCCCAAAAACTAACCTGTATCCTCAGACAGACAGTGTTCGGAATCACCTTCTCCATTTCTATCTCTTCCATCTTGGCCAAAACTGTGACAGTAATTATCGCCTTCAAAGCCACCAAGCCAACAAATAAGTTAAGGAACTGGATGGGTTTTAGATTGTCCAACTCAATAGTTATCGTCTGTACTTTTATTCAGGTTGTTGTATGTTCTACATGGTTGGGAACGTCTCCTCCGTTTCCGTACTATAATACCGAAGATGAAGTTGATAAAATTGTAGCTCAATGTAATGAAGGCTCGGCTGTTGGATTTTACTGTGTCCTGGGTTACATGGGATTTTTGGCTTTCCTTAGTTTCGTGATTGCTTTCCTAGCCAGGAATTTGCCTGATGTATTCAACGAAGCCAAGTTTATCACCTTCAGCATGTTAGTGTTCTGCAGCGTCTGGATCACCTTCATCCCCGCCTACCTCAGTACTAAAGGAAAATATATGGTGACCGTGGAGATATTCGCCATCTTGGCTTCTACGAGTGGACTTCTCGGGTGTATATTCATCCCAAAGTGTTATATTATACTTATCAGACCCGATAGGAACACTAAAACCATCTTAATAAAGAAAAGAGATGTACATTGATAATTAGGACTATTTATATTTACTATTCAAATGTATATTTGTCAGTGTATTATCTATTACAATTATTGTAATTTTAACAAAGTCCTAGTAATGCTTCCTGGGCTCCACAACTGCAAGGAACTTGGTCTGTATTCAGCTTTGCCAGGGTGAAACTATGTTTAGGACCGTTAACAAAAGAATAAAACATAATATTACCCTATCTTGCCTACAATAAAAGTCTATTAACAAATAATTTTGGTTTTTTTATAAATAAAAATGACTTTTTTTTCTTTTTAGAGGTTCTGGATGGTGCGTCAAACCTTTCTACTATACCTTGGCACTAATTGATTCTACGTTTTTTGGGGGGTTTACTCACTAAAGGGAGGGTTTACAAAAAAGTTTGCAGGAGAGTTGTGGTTTCAATCCTCTCACCCATGTGGCACACCAGGCATAAAAAAAGTAGAATTTGGCCACGCATATCCAGCCATCGGCCTTACTTATGTCACCAGGTGACACTTTAAGAGCCACCTTGTGATTGTCACTTCATACATCCCTATGAAGGCCAAGCAAGTTTCTCCATCAGGAATGGCTAAGCTGGCCCTGTGTCATGCACAATTCATTATGTAAAGAGACTTTTAAGAAATGCCACTGATTTAACTCTCTACATTATTCACAGCCAGACAATCTCTTCCCGCTTGGGTTGACTTGGGTTGGACTTTCACATGAAAACACAACTCTACTGGCAACTCATCGTTTAGCACATAGACCTCCTGGGCAAAGAAGAGACAGTAAAAAGTAAATGGGGTGTCAGGTGCTGGAGGTCAAGCCTGTGGAATATTAAAACACAGATATTCTACTTGATTTTTTAATCAAAGTTTTACTAATGTTATTCCTTTCTTCTTATATGAAATTAAGTCTAATGCCCCAGCTAGAAATGTTTTTAATTAATTGATCTTTTTTATACGTGCTTCATAAGTGTCTTTTTCATCGTATTGTTGTTTGGATATAATATCAATAGGCCTTGACACGTCTAGAAAAAAACAGCATGAGCATTACAAAAAGGCAGTTGTCAGATTAATTATTGAGACCTACCATACATTCAGATGTTCCAGAAGATTGTTCTGAGGATTACCTTCATACAAGATAAAGCGAAGGGAGGGATTAAGAGAGTGAGAAAATAAGAGAGTGTATAAGTGTTTGTGTTAGCATGAGTGTGTGTGTTGGTGTGGGATTGAGTATATGTAAGTGTGTGTGTTAGTGTCAGTATGTAAGTGTGAGTGAATGCCGATGCGTATATTAGTTACACAAGGACCAAGTAGCCAGTGGGGCCATAGGACAATTGTTTGGTGCTTCTGGACAGTCCCCTGATTTCAGGAATGCATTTCTGGTTCAAGTTGGCATTTTCTACAGGATTAATCCCCTGATGTTTGATTCTAGTTTTTTCCTCCATAAATCTGTGACAACAATGGCGGAAAAGTTTGGTCCAAAATGCCATGTTGGAATTAGACAATATTTTTTCAACTGCAAAAAAAAACCCCACAAAAAAATATCGAAGACCTCACAAATTTATTAACTACATGATATTGTGCCACATTGGGGTATCCCAGATGGTTGAAATAAGGAAGTAAAAGTTTATGCTTAAGAAAGTGCATAGTATTTTCTTAATCCAGTAAAAATAATCCCGACATATAATTAAATTAAAATAGCTAAATGTTTCATCAATTATTTAAAAGTAAACAAAATAAGAATAGAATTATAGCTGAGCCTGTAATTATACAGAAGAATGAAATGCATAAAAAGCTTTGCTTTCAATATCAAGTCTCATAATTCTTAAGAAGGGACCCGTGCCATTTATTTTATCATTTATCATTCTATATCAATTTTAAACTTATATAAAAATAAATTTTGGTCCTATCTACTGAAAATCATATCTGGAAAAAATGAAGACAAGAATAATTAAGGTTTTCTGGCAATGCATGGTCGTGATAGTGATGAATATCATTTGTGCTGTTGGAAAACCTGATGAAAGCGATAAAGGATGTTTTATTGCTAGTAGAAACAACCCTCTAAATTATTCCAGAGATGGGGACATCGTGATAGGCGGAATTCTTCAAATTTCTTTAATGGGCGCAGCGGTTGAACCAGATTTTAGAGACGTTCCTTGTGTAACAGAATGTGTCGGGTAAGTAATTCCGTCCTCCCTAAACTATCACGTGAGGCTGAGTGAAGTATCTCCTGAAGATTATTGCGTCTTCTTGTTTATGGCAAGAAACATTTAGCTACATCCACTGATCGTACGTCACAATGTCCACTGAACGGCTACTTTCTACTGTCTTTAAAATATCTTCTATAGTACACGAGGCAGTCCAGGTGATGATAGAGATAAAATTCTAAAGGCTAAGACCAGAATTCAAATAGAATTTGGACCATACTGTTGAAGGGGTTGTCCACAATGGTCAGTGGTGTAACCCCAGGGTCATCTTGGTCAGAGGTCCTCTCCATAGATGTATCCTGTCTTGGATCTAAACAGCTTTAGATATTATGGGACAAATAAATGAATATTGAGAAGCACTTTGGGTATATTCAGTAATTTTTTTTAAAAAAAAAACCCTTATTAAAACGTAAACAGGAGCAATTTCAAAGCACCAAGACACTCCTGTGGACATGGTTACTCATTTTTCACCGAAGCAATTGTCACCGACCACTGCTTTCCTTTGTAAGCTCTGCTCGGAAAACCTTTTGCTTTTTGTTACTTTTTTACCATTTTTTGCAAGGCTTTTCTTCTCACCGTACGGCACGATATAATATTTTGATAACGTGTCTTTTTTATCTTCAAATATTTCTCATTCAGACCTTCATACCAGTACTTACGGCATTTATTAGTCTTCATTTATGCCATAGAGGAGATTAACATGAACGACGAGGTTCTACCAAACATCACATTGGGATTCCAGATCTACGATGCTTGTTCAAGTCAGGTCATGGCGTTGCTGAGTACATTTAACATCTTATCAGAACAAGAAGAACCAGCTCCAAATTTTATTTGTGACAGGAAACCCAAGACGGCGGCAATCATTGGACATTTGCTTTCATCTGTAACCAACACTATTGCAGAGGTTGCTCAGCTCTACAACTATCCTCAGGTACCGAATTAGGTTTTATTAACTGAAACGTACGCCAAGAAACATTTTTTTGTGAAAAATAGGGTTTTTAAATTGTGTTTCATTGGCTTTCCTTAGCTCTGATAGCAACGTGCCTCTACCAACCATTCAACCTGTTGTCCTTCACACTCCTCTATAATGCTTCTCCCTGTCAAATATGTATTTCATAAAACTATTTTTTTATTTTTCAGATAAGTTATGGTTTCCTTGATATCTTATTTAACAATGAGTACCTCTACCCATCTACTTATAGAACTGCTCCTAATGAATCTTCTCAGATTAAAGCCATCGCTCAACTGATGGTCCATTTTGGATGGACGTGGGTGGGAATAATATTATCACATGATAATTTCCACGCCAGTGAAAAGCTCAGAACAGATCTGGAGAGATATGGAATTTGTGTGGAATACCAGGTCATTTTATTGCTTTCTAGTAACCACGAAAGCCAAGAAAATATATTTGAAGTCTATACAGTCATAAAACGTTCTTCTGCCAAAGTCATTATAGCTTATTGCGGTGTTACAAAGCTGATGTCTTTATTGCAATCAGAAATTACAGCAATTTCAGGGAAAGTATGGGTTTTGTCAGTTACGTCAAATATTATTAACGATTATAGGTTTCAAAAGTATTTCTACGCGTTGAACGGTTCTATTTTAATAGCAATCGGCAATGGAGACATCCCTGGATTCAAGAGTTTCCTTTATCAATCAATTTGGTCTAAAATGCCGAGTAATGTCTTTGTGGAGCATTTTTGGTACCTCGTACTTGGATGTCCTTATGTATCGGAACACATCCTAAATAACACGGACTGTCTGCCGGAAGAAAAGCGGAAGAAGCATTTGTCATTGGATGAGTCAAATACGTTTCGGGCTACCTATGCGGTTTACACGGCTGTGAATGTGGTAGCACAGGCTTTGCACGAGATGCACGTTGCTACAGGACATTGGGACCCATCAGAGAAAAGTGTGGACACCAAAATGAGATTTAAGGTGGAGAAATCGCTCTTATATGTTTTCATACAATAAAAGAATATTAATCTCTAATTTCAATTTTTCTATAAATTATTATTTATTTATTTTTTGAGATTGTGGATGTGCGGCAAAGCCTTTCCACTATACTCTGGCACTAATTATATTAATATATTTTTCTACAATAAAAGTATATGTTGTTCTCTTATTTCAAGTTTTCTATAAATTAAAAATGGCTTTTATTTATTTATTTATTTATTTTTAGTGTGTGTGCGCCAAAGCACATCTTCTACTTTTTCTACTTATTAATTACTTAAGTAATTAATTTCAAAATGTTTTTCTGTTTTACAAATTCTAGTATTTGACTGCACAACAGGCTTCTGATAATTCTATTTAGAGTTGGGCACAATTTCTAGAACAAAAAGGGGGGTTTTTGGCAAATTTTTATTTAGGAATTTTTACCAACGAATCATGATTTAGGTTTACATGGTAGACCATCTAGAGGTCCAGTATTGTACATAATTTCTATTTCCATTATTGTTCAACAGCGACAATATAAACAGAAATCCTTCATTTACTCAGAATATTCATTACATTTAGATTCCGAATCGATTATTTTTGTATTTGTTTTTCTTTAGCTAAACTACTATTTGAAAAACGTGCATTTAAAACCTGAATCTGGAGAAGACTTCTTCTTTGATGAAAACGGAAACCCCCCTGAGATATTTGATATCTTAAACTGGAACATCTACACAAATGGAACAATAATCAAAACTCGAATCGGTAGCTTCAAGTCTTCTACTGCAAATCTCGTCATTAATGGCAGTCAAATTAAATGGGAGTCTCATTTTAAGGAGGTTGGTATTTGATCGTTGAAGGTGACTTCTGATCAAATATATAATGGTCCAATGGAGCAGTTTTGAGAGATCTGGAGTACTATAGTCAGACCTAAATCAGCTTTCACGTTGAAATAAAACTTTCCCATATCTTACATTTTACAGTTCACTATACAATATATATATATATATGTGTGATAGAGAAGTATGTCGGTATCAGCCAGTTGAAATGAAACTGGATGAAAAGTTGCATCAGGATAAGAAACCATCTGAGGTTTATTCGTGAAGAGGGAGTAAGCAAGGAAAGGTTAATGGAATGCTGAGATGAAGAACATAGGAAATGATTATGACAATGAATAGGTGTATGTGATAAGAAACACATAGCATGGTGGTGTTAGGTATAATTTGAAGGAAATGATCCATGTTTTGTCTTTCTGTCCCCTGTTTAAGACCCCCTCATCAACGTGCAGCGAGACATGTTCTTCAGGCAACAGGAAAGCACAACATTTGGGAAGACCATCTTGTTGCTTTGACTGCGTTCCTTGTTCCGAAGGGGAAATAACTAACTCAGCAAGTGAGTACCTGCTAGACTTGGGCGCCGGCCAACTCTTCGTGTTGGTCTTCATGTTCATCGTTGTGGGAAAAAACTTTGTATTCCGCGAATATTCGCTCGTTCCTGTGTTCGGTTCGGGCAAATATTCGCGTACATTCTATGTGTTCATTCTACGTGTTCATTTTTTTCTTCATTTTGCCGTTTTTTATAGAAGGGGTTAATATGGGGGTTAACGTGGTACTTACTACGCAGTGGCTTTGGCACCAGGATTTTAAAAGTCTGTACAAGCAACTCGTTGGAAAAAAGTCAACCAACAATTTTAAATTCACTCCAAAGGTTGATGAAAAGGGTTTAAAAAGTAGTTTTGTGCATTGGGGTTCATGCATATTTTACCTGGTATGAATTTTGTTAAATCCATTAGTTTGTACAAGTGCCAGAAAATTAGGAGGAGCCCCAATGAAACAAATGAAGAGACCTGAATTTTTGTTTGCATTTCTTTGGTTTGTTTCCCTCTTACTCTTGCTCTCTTACTCACTCTCCACACTCTCTGTCAATATCTCCTTCTCCTTCACTCAGCTTCTCGTTCTCTCTTTCTCGTTTCTTCTGTCTTCTCTGGTGGTTTGCTAGTTTTTGGCTCTCTATTGTGTTATCCCAGCCTGGTGTTGTAGTTGAGGAAATACTTGCAACCTGTTGCGTAAATACTACACTTGGCCAGAAAAAAGCAGAGAATGATTTGCCTACGGTTTTATGGCCTGGCGTATTAGTTCCGCAACAGGTAGGAGGCTCGATGAACAGTATCTCTCCCATTCCCCCCAATTGGGTGTGCATCAACTTCACCCTGTTGTAGAAGTACACCAAAAAAAGTAGGATAATGCAGGAGAGAGCTGGGAGAAGACCAAGAAGAGGAGAAAGACATGGAAAAGAGGAGACACCAAGTTGTCGGAGGGAGACATTGAGAGAGTGAAAGTAATTGTGAGGGTGTGAAGAAGGGTGAAGGAGAGATGAGTGACAATGATTTTTGTTTCTGAATCAAAAAAAGCCTCTGAATTTTGTTCGAACCGAAAGAGAAGGAAGCAAAATTAATTGTCCAAAAACGAATAGGCCAAAAATGTAAATACATGTGCACAAGCCTATTGGCAAGTATTCCCCAATAATGCTTAACCCCATTCAAGAGGTGGAACTGGGCTACCTGGGTAAGGGGGCATCTTACCCTTGCAACCCAGAAGACTTCTCCAATATCCAAACATATTCAGTGTTACATATAGCTTTTAATTTTTTCACCCTTTTTGCTCCAACTTCATGTAGTGATTATTTTACTGTTAAACAAGCACATGTAATTATTATTAATAATGTTATAATTATTTAAGGAGATGCGGTGGCATCACGTTATACACTTATTGTATCAGATTTAAACTCAGAAAATTAACTAAAAAAACTCCACTTTAACTTAGATATGGAGACCTGTCTGAAGTGCCCTGACGATCAATGGTCTAACCCCGAGAGAAACCTCTGTATCCTGAAAGCTATTGACTTCTTATCCTACGGAGAACCGCTAGGAGCAACATTGTCGGCTTTTGCGGCCATCTTGTTTCTACTGACTGCAGCTGTGTTCTTTGTCTTTGTAAAACTCAGGAACACTGCCATCGTCAGAGCCAACAATCGGAACCTCAGTTACATCCTTCTGATATCGCTCATGTTGTCGTTCCTCTGTCCGTTTTTATTCATAGGCCGCCCGACGACGGGGACCTGCCTGGTTAGACAAGCGGCTTTCGGGTTCAACTTTTCTGTTGCAATTTCTTCTATCCTGGGGAAAACAATCACCGTAGTCATTGCTTTCAATGCGACAAAACCCAATAGCATGTTTAGGAAATGCTTGAAGTGCAAAATATCTATTTGGCTAGTTCCCCTTTGCTCCTTAGGAGAACTCCTAATATGCATCATCTGGTTGCTGTATTCTCCACCATTTGTAGACTTCGATACTACAACAACGCCAGGCACAATTGTCATGCATTGCAACGAAGGATCCATTGTTGCGTTTTATACAGTAGTAGCTTACATTGGGGCCTTAGCATTTTTTAGTTTTCTTCTCGCTTTCATGGTCCGTAAATTACCGGATACATTCAACGACGCTCAGTTTATAACATTCAGCATGCTGGTCTTCTGCAGCGTTTGGGTCACTTTCATCCCGACGTATCTCAGCTCAAGAGGGAAGCATGTTGTAGCTGTGGAAATATTTTCCATTTTGGCCTCCTCAGCGGGCTTGTTGTTTTTTATATTTGCCCCTAAATGTTATATTGTGGTTCTGAAGCCCGAACGCAATACCAAAGGTCAGGTAACCAGATATTTGAAAAAGATAAAGTCTTAAAATATCCTTGGTAGAAGTAGGGGGTCTCTGAAGGTTCCAAGAGCAACCATGTTCACGTGTGCAACATCTTGGCCAAATCAAGGTCATCATAGGTTTTCTAAATTAAAATTTTATTGATTTTTTTAAAAAAATACCAGCATATAGTATGAATCAATATGCATAAAGAGGTAGCTTCATATAAAAAGAGGCAAGCTGTCTATAAACATGTAATCCCCCTTCACAATAACAGAAAAAATAAAGTGAATACAGCCAAAATTTTTTCATCGTTTTATTTTTGTATTTCTTTCGTGTTTTTGTCTTTGTGATACACAACATAAAACAAGTGGTCCCTATAACTACCTCCGTCCTCTGTTGCCTGCCTTATCTTCTATTCAAATAATGAAGGGGTTCTCTGACTTAAGTACCAATTAACCTAAAAAAAAAGTATCGACTAGTTGGGTCGATTGGAGGTTGGAGGTTTAACTTTCTACCTTTTGGCTACCTAGAAGGTAAGTATATCAGTTAAAGTAATTAATTGGAATTTTTGGTCACTCATGGTGATTCAACTGCTAAAAACCACCTTTAGGTCTGATGGGACCCTGACCTCAAATATTTGGTATTGGATATTAAACCTTTGATCCTTATATATATATATTTTATTGTGTATGTGTATGTATATATATATATATATATATATATATTATATATATATATATAGGACTGAATAAGCTCATTTTTAAATCTTTAATACAAAAATGTCTTGAATATTATGAGAACTTGCACATTCCATCACTGAAGATAAGGTATTATATCACCGCTTCCTTGTTTATGAAAATAAAGTATCCACCTGAGCTTCGTTCGTAACTTTAATGCCTTAAATATTAAGTAGCGCTTTCTTAATATTTTTTCCATTCACACTTCAAACATTCTTCCAGAATTCCCTTGATAAGTACAGTAGAAGGGTTGGCGGAATCTTCTGATTCTTCTTTCCAAAGGGGATGGTGTCAACTAGAACACATTCAACCTTTGCTCAAGCTTGATAATAGAAGAACAATGTGATTTCTCGGAACATGGTGGTGTTTATTTAGGATTTTTGCCACTTTTTCTTCCAGTTATAAACTGTCTGCTGTTCATTTCGGGTTGTAGTAGAATGATGTAGCATTTGGGGAAAAATATACAAGAAAGCAGGCCAGCGCTTGAAGACAATATCGCAAAGACCTCCACGGCTACCATGTTCTTACCTTTAGTACTGAGGTAAGCGGGGATAAATGTTATCCAAACACTAGCAAACACCAACATACTAAAAGTAATGAATTTGGCCTCGTTAAATGTATCGGGAAGCTTCCTTGCCAAAAAGGCTGCTAGGAGGCTAATGGAAGCTAAGAGACCCATGTAACCCAAGACACATGAAAATAGCACTTTAGATCCCTCGTTGCACTCAATAATTATCGTCCCAATTTCTGCAGCCATATTGAATTCAGCAAAGGGTGCTGAACTACCAAGCCAGACAATGCACAAGACTATTTGAACCATTGTACAAGAAGGAACTATATATATAGGGATTCTGAGGCCTACTAACTTTTTCATTTTGCTGTCTGGGTTGGTAGCGCTGAACACCATAATCACCGTAATGGTTTTGGCCAATATTACAGATAGGCAGATGGAGAAGATGACGCCAAATACTACCTGGCGTAACATGCAAGTTATCATATTGGGACGCCCGATGAATACTAAGGAGCAGAGGAAGCAGAACATGAGGGAGACGAGGAGAAGGTAGCTGAGCTCTCTGTTATTGGCCTTCACAATAGGTGTCTTGTGTTTCTTAATGAACAAGCAGAGCACTGAAAAAGTCAGGACACAAAACAAGATGGCAATACAAGCAAGAAGGGAACCCAACAGCTCGTCGTAGGAGAGGAACTGGATGGGTTTTGAAACGCAAGTGTCCTTATTAATATTTGGCCACATGTCTTCTGGACACTTTAGGCACTTGCTATCATCTGGAGAAAAAAAACACATGAAAAGAGAGAATGATGGCAGGTTCTTTCTCAAGAACATATTATTTCATGGAACTAATTAAGTTACGAACACTTTACTTTTTTATATTTTTTAGTTCAAAGAATATATATATATCCCTAAAAAGTTAACCCCTGAGCCTTCAGATGTATGTTATTCAGATTTGACTATAGGTTAGAAGATTTACAATTTACAGGAAAAATGTTTCAGTTACTTAAGATATTACCAACCTTCAGGATTGAGAATCTCTCCTTCGGAGCAAGGGATACAATCAAAACAGCAGACCTTTTGCCCTTGGCGTGTTGCCCTTCTATGACCACGTGGACAAGGGGTACTGCACACCGAAATGGGAACCTGAATGATTAACATGAAACAATGTTAGGATTCTGGTCCATATAAGACCATGACCAAGGAACACTTCTTTATTGGTGTTTTAGGATGCGAAAAAGCCACGAGCCACCTAACATTTTAACCTCTAAACACCATTACAGCAGTCTATTCCATGTAATAAACTGTGAAATGTAGGGTTTGGGAAAGTCACAGATTCACTTAAATTACACGTACTTCTGTATATCCTCTATTCCACATAATTTTGGTGTGGTCAATCTTGAGCTCCTGGCCTTTTGGAGAGCGAGCATCATAGCTACCGATGTGAACGTACTGATTGCTACCATTGGGAAAAAGCTGCCAGTTTAGGATATCGACGGACAGAGGTACATCTCCATTCTCATCAAAAAAGATCATCTCTTCTGCAGTGTTTTCAAAGCGAACATTTTTGATGTAATGAAGTAGCTGGAATGTAAGACATTGAAAAATAGTTACTATGCAAATTTTCCCCTAGTGTTTGCCAGGAATCCCGGTCGTATTACAATATATTTTTAAATCTGCTGGTGACTTCTTATAAAATAGTAGGGTAACGTTCACTAAGTCCTAAGCTCCACAGAAAGCTGTTCTACCATGGTCCTTTCGGCCAACACTGGCCTTTGCATGTTCCGGCAGAATTAAGCTTAAGCCACAAGACTTCATTGAAGTTAAAGACTCAATTTATTGGTCTTTCTTCTACAGAAGAGAGGATTTACTAAACAGACATTGCAGAATTCTACTAGCTTGTAGCATAATTCCTCTACTCTCTACTTAGTTTTAACTAGAGTTGCTAAGTTAATACTCATACTAGAGTCATTAGCCTTTCTATACCCATACTATCACCCATACTAACTTTCATTTAACCCAAACATATTTTTGTCTGCGACTTTGCCTAATGGCATTCTTAAATGATACAATCCACACTACACACCACAAATACATTTGTCTTACTGTGACTTTTATCCCCAACCGCTCCTAAAATACATTTAAAAAATAATAAAAAAAAGATATTTGCAAATAATAATATTAAAGTATGTGCTATCGGGCAGTAACTAATGATGTATGAGCTCATAAACTAGACTATGCTTACTTGTATGGGATTCATATTAATGGAATAGAGTAGGTACATTCTGAAGGATATAGTATATCTTTAGGCAGGTGTATCTCAGTCTAATAGATATAGGACATACAAGTGTGGTAGACAGTACCTGCCATGGTTGATGTTTATAAATGTCCGCACATGATCCGTTCTCAAATGGACCTTGTCCTGGCACGCAGGAGTTCATCTGATGCAGGGCATGAGCTACTGCAAAAACTGCATTATGGATTTTGTAGGAGTATCTGAAGTTGTAGACATCATAAACAGTTGGATCAATACTCTCCAGTACTTCATCCCCTGTACACCAGCGAGTTCCACCCTTTTGTGACTGAGGAGTGGTGGAATTGTAAATACCTTCTGCTGGCCATAGACAGTTAAAGGCCTTCTCCCAGAAGGTCTTGATAAAGATATCATCCAAAAATTTAGAAGGATGGATGCTATAAAGTAACTCCTTAAACCCTGGGATCTTTCCTAATTGAGGAGCCATCCCAATACTTCCATTTAAGGTTGTTAGAATGTTTTTTCTGGGAAAGTCTGACGTGATGGACCAGCTTCCACAGCCATACCAAACTTTATCAGTGATGTTGTGGAATGAAGCTTCCTCCATTAAAGATATGAGGTTCTCCATGGTGGAATATACAACAATTACTGTAGCTCTTGATTTCTGGATGACATCTACAATACGCAAAACAGCATCCATGGAATTGTAGATCGGAAGTGTTTCTAGGAATGCAATGCATCCACCATCTTTCTCGATCTCTTTTATTAACATTTGCGTACCTGTTCTTCCCAGCTCATTATCAGAAGTTATGATGCCCACCCACGTCCAGTTGAAATATTTCACTACTTGTGCCATGGCAAAGACTTCATAGTTATCGTTAGGGATCGTCCTTAGGAAGGAGGGGAACTGAATTTTGTCACTAAGAACCGGGTGAGCTGATGCATAGCTTACCTAAACAGGACGCCAAATCAAATATATTACATAATAAAGCATTGTGCTTGGACATATAGTTTTATAGTAAAACATACAGCAGGAATATATTCAGTTATGATAAAAAGCACAAATGCGGTTGTAGTACAGTGATAAAACAATTAAATTAGTAACTTAATGTAAAGGTGGCCAAAAACTCCATATTCAAAAAATTGTGGGAAATGCCACTTTCTGCCCTGTGCCGAAAAAATGTTTACATGTAATTACATTTCCATACTACTTACACAGGTTCCCATGGGAGATTTGATAACAAGTACAAAAGTCACCAGTGAAAATAAATAACTTTTCTCCAGCTAACAATATGTGAGCAAGAAGAAAAAATGTTGGGTCATCACTTTTATAGCCTTATCGTAGAAAGTTGATTTGTTGATGTCGATTAAATCTGGTCAGGGTGTAGACAGAACTGGCCAAAGAATGGAGAATTGTACAATATTAAAATCTAAAGTTATCCTCACAGTCCTAAAGCGTTCTGAAAACTAGATCTTCAGGTGTCTTTCTGATCCCTAATCCCTAATTCTGTTAAACTATACAGAGATTTGACAATCCTCACCTGGGGATATCTGTACAGTCCTAGGATCCGTGCAATTGGTATAGAGGCCTTGGATGGCATGTCTCCTATTAGAGCAGATGGCATCCTTTGTTTGTGGCAGTCGAAATTTGGCACAATTTCCTTCTGTCCTGACAAAATCCACGTGGTTCCTACCAATGATCTGACTTCGTGGTAGCAGGAGTCATATAGTTGGAAGCCCAGTGTGATATTTGGCAGAAAGTCTGGTAACATGTTAATTTCCTTGATGGCATAAACCATGGAGAGGAGATATCGATAATACCTGATGTGAAAGCTAAGAAGGAAAAATATTTCCGGAATGTTTCGATGAGCTTATTATAACATGGATGTCGGCAAATATGCAATTCATTTTATTACAAAGTTTGTAAGGTTCGAGACCTGGTTCGAGCTTAAAACTTGATCTTACTGGAAGTCAAGTGGTCTCCTGGATGAAAGAATCTATGATTATCTCAGAATGTTTACTTTGTCAAGGTTCCATATCAAGGAAACCAAGCTCCTCTGGGAGCAGCAGACTGAATTAGATGGATATGCCTGGCTGCATGCTACATGAGACATATCGTGAGAAGCCTTCGGTTACGCTGACATCATTAGTTGGTCACTGGTCTTAAAGTGCCAGGGCTTCCACTTTATCCCCAGTCCTTCCCTGTGTTCTACACATATCTGGACCAAAGTGGCACAAGTGGAAATTTTTAACAAGTGCTCTCACACCAAGACCTTTTAAAATATAAAACTTGGGACCCTGAGAATTTGCCTATGTGCACCAAAGTAAAGCTTAAAAAGCCCTGAAAGTCCAAGTCTAGGGATTCCTAGTTACGAAGGTATCAAAGATCAGCTTAGGTTACTATAACAGCTGACCGTTATTCCCTATACCTCTTTCTAGAGTAGGTTGTATCTAAAGAGTTATCAACTCTTGAACAAAATGTGCTTTAAAACAGTACACCCCTAAAATACCTTATGTACCCTTTAAGTCACTGTGAACAATTATGTGAGTAGTCGGAAAAACATACCCACTGCATCGAATAGGCTGCGGTTTTCTACTGAATGTTATTTCTGGATAATGTACATCCAAATGGACAGCAAAGAGACCACCCAAAGTGATGTCTCCTGACATAGAATATCCGGCAATATCATCATTGCTAAGTCCGCACCCGATTGCTGGCCCGCAAACACCATTTCTACTCCACGTGAACAGCAGGAATAGATTCAGGGCCGCAGTGGAGAAGATGCATGAAGATAGTTCCATCCTGCTGGAGAACACAAAGTTGATTAGGTCATGGGAAAAATGTCCTTGAAAATATTTTCTAAACAGATAATTCTGTTTTTATCTGGAACTTTGAGCTTCCTCCAGAACATATATCATATAGATAATATAGATTCTCTTTGAGGACCAGACTAGGGATTTAAATCAGCCATGGCAGTTCAAGGCCAGCACCTGATAAAAGATATATGTGCGGGCAACTTCTGGACACACGCCACACTCTCGCAGTTTTTATTTTTTTGAGATAACAACATCTCTGGTTTTAACCTATGACTCAAGTATGACGGTGGGCCTTCAACTACCAGATTGTTTTATGTACATATACTAGGGTGACCACTTTGGCCATTTTGTTCCAGGACATGTATACATTTTTCATGTTGCTGATCAGCACAGATAAAGTGCTGTCTGTATGTGGGACGTTTAGACTCATGGAACCAATCAGTCGTTTATACATCCCCCATCCTGCAGGGCAGCACTTTGTCTGGGCTGGTCGGCAATATGTAAAAATGTGTCCTGGAAAACATGGATGATGTGGTCACCCTAACCTATACACAACTGGCCACTAAAAGGTAAAGTAAACAAAGGCTCAACGTTGGGTATATTTCAAATGTTAGGGTGACTAGATGTCCCTGTTTTCAGGGGTCTGACTCTTCTTGAGTCTGGTGGTGACCTCCATTTTTATTGCCCCTTAAAGTCCGCTTAAAGTCAAGAGGTAAATTATTAAATAACAACAAAAGAATAAAACATTACCCTGAATTCTATGACAGATGTGCTGTGCTTCACACCAGACACCTTTTTTTATTGTGTACCCCAGGGTTTTGACACCTCTGGCTTTCCGTACCCATAACACACTCTTCTACGTTCTTTTACCATTGCCTCCCATCCCTTTTTTATTTACAATCCCTCCCATCCCCCGATTCCCTTTCCTGCCTTCCCTGCCGTTTCGTCTCCATAGTTCACTTGCCAGCTCCTTCTTTGTGTTTCCATCTGCCTCTTTTAACTCAATGAGAGTAATATATTTAAAAAAAATTGTAAGAACAGAAGTCACTAGTAGTTTGTAATTTGTATTTTGTGTTCTTGTGTATCTAATAAATAATATAGTTTATAGAAAATATTTTTTGTACCTATTTGTCCTCAAGCTAAAGATTTATACCGATCTTAGTGAAAATTCTTATTCTGCATATAAAAAAATTATGCCAGCACGTTAAAATAAAAATCTAAACATGAATAAAAGTTTTGTTATTCAAAACCAAATGTATTCAATGTTTAATGAGCAATAAATTGTAAAAGTAGTAATAAAAGGAAAAAAGAGTAAATTACATAGTTAACATTTTACGCAAAGTGTTTTTTTATCATACCTTTTGGTATTTTTATTGCTAAAATAAAATAACGTTATTTTACTCACACACCACGCAGACAGGGATGCTGTGTAACATTAGGATTGTATTTGCTACAGAGAATAGTTGTGAATGCATGGTAGAGCTACCCAGAGGAGATGATGGCTGATACAGTGGAAGCGTTTAGATTTTTTTAAATGTATTAAAAAGTAAATATTTTATTTTATGGTAGTAGATTGGTAGAATATTTGATAACTGCGTCATATGTGCATTTAAATTTTTTTTTGGGGAATATAAAAATAATTGTCAATATAAACTTTTTTGACTTTTAAATGCACAGACAAGCGCATGCTGGGTAAAAATCCAGATGTTATTTAAGTAAGCCTTGCAAAATATGTATGTATTACTAATCATAATACTGAAATGTCACAAAACGGGTGAAATTGTGAAATTTCATGAAATTTCGGTATTCTGAATATGAAATTTCAGGAACTTTTGAAATTATATAGTAAAAATGTTTCACTTACCTTTTAGATGAATTCTTCAGAAAAGGTTTTACTTCATTGTAAATATTTGTTGCACAAAATTATATAAATATTTAGTATGTAGTCCTGTCGATCAGGTGCATCAGAATTTGACCACAATTTTCATTTAAATGCTCCTTTTTAAATCTTTTTAATACTATTGGTTTTATTTTGTAGCCGACTTTCCTTTCATGTGTCGGAAAACATATTCCTATATACTAAGAAAAGGGGATTGTAAATAGAGCATTTTATATGATCCCCCCCATTGTTGAGGACATATACATAAGGGATTCAAGGTTATAATTATTTCATGACAAAATGAATAGTGTGAACTCTGTCATTATTTAAAATAATTATAATTATATTTCCTATGATTGTAACCTTTGAATGGGAACGGCTCTACGGGGAACGGACAAACCTCTGTAGAAAGATTAATTATAGTGGTTTTGGCCAGCTGAGTGAGGGAATTCTTAGCTTAGAGAAATAGGAAATGTAATTTTACAGACATAAAAAGGTTAATTAAAAAAAAATAGAATTAAAAATATATATATATCTTTGGAGAGATATTAAAAAAATTAATTATTGGAGGTTTTATTAAAAAAAAATTGTAAATGTAAAAATGTACGGGCTCACAATGCATTGTTTTTAATGGGTTTAAGGACCACCCTTAAAGGGTTAATAAATAGATTTGTTGTGATTTCAATCTTGCAATAAAGATAGTTTTGAAATACTCTGAGCAGGCTAAAATAATATAAGTTGGAATTTATGAAAGAGATGTATATATTTTAAATAGATACATACATTCTAAATATAAGGTAAAAAAAAGTTTTTATTTAACCCCTTAATGACAAAGCCCGTACATGTACAGGCTCAAAATGCATTGTTTTCAATGGGTTCAGGGACGGCCCGTTGTCCTTAAGGGGTTAACAGTAATTTTTGAGTCAACATTTGAGCAGAACAGCTGAAATTTCATTGCAATTTTCTAATATGGATAGGAAACAGTAACATGGCTTGTAACATCTGGCGCTTTTTCCGGTGTTCTGGGTGAATACCCAAGAAAACAATTAACTTTAGTTACACGTTCTGTGAAAAGAAGGTCTCTAAAGAGAAGATGGGTATGGAAACAAAGAAACATGAATGCTAAGCAAATCTTGTAGAATGCTATACCTTTATTATATTTTACTGGTACATTTTGCTCTCTTTAACCTGTTTTTGCAATATTTACAGCCAGTGTTCTTATGTTAACATTACTGATGATTCTTATTAAATATTTGTAGCTGCGTTTCCATCTTCTTAAGGTGTCAGGAGGTGAGATATTGCAGATGTGTCCATCAGCAGATTCATAATTTTCACCCACAATTCTGATGTAAAATGGTAGACCTTAAGCTAAGACCATGTTAACTGATGGAATGCTGACGTTATACATTACACAATAATTATGAAATATTAGCAGAATCATAAAAGTAGACCATTTGTGTGGTTGGCCATTTTCTCAATGAGTTGATTGCTAGACCAACCAGAATATTATCTATTCAATAGCTCATCACTAAGCTTTTATGTAGGGGCTCATCCATTGTGGGTAACCACTTGGTCCTAATGGTAGTAAAATGCCTGACCAGTGTCACCAGTAAAGAAATACAGACCAGCATTGAAACACTCAGATAAATTCTTATAAATGATCCATATTGGGCTTTATGTATAAATGCCCATTCTGGTGTAAGGTGGTTAAAGTGAAGCAACCACCATACCCAGGAGACTCCGAGCAAAATGTCATTTCTCAGACAGTAACATTTGTTTAGTATACAACCATTAGTTAATGTAAAACCTTCTTGCAAATACATTTTTTAATGGGGGAACATGCAACAAAAAATATAGATCTTTTGTACCTGCTTTGAAATGACTTAATGTTCAAACAAGGAATGGCTTTTGAAGTAGTCGTATTGTTTTCCTTAGGACTGCCCTAATATCTCTGTTTCTTAAGGTGTAAATGAAAGGGTTGATCACTGGCGTGATTATGGTATACATCAGAGCAAGAAATCGGTCATGTTGGCTGCCTTTGGGTCTCACATAGACAATGATGGCAGTGCCGTAAAATAGACCGGCCACAATGATATGAGAAGAGCAGGTAGAGAACGCTTTCTTTTTACCCACATCACTCTTAATCTTTGTGACTGTGAGTATTATGTGACCGTACAATCCTAGAATTATGATGAATGGGACCACAACGTCAAAGACGGCAGCTGAACTTGTAGATACTATGCTGGGGAAGGGATCCGAACAAGATAGTTTTTGCAGTGGACCAAGATCACAGAAGAAATGGTTGAGCTCGTTTGGGCCACAAAATTCTAGTTGAGTCGTAATGATTGTGGGTATTAAAACAACCAAAAAACCAATGAGCCAAGGAATTATTGCCAACAAGGTGCAGAACGATTGACTCATAATAGCTGAATATCGTAGAGGCTTGTTAATGGCCAAGTGTCTATCGAAAACCATGGCCGCCAGCAGATAACATTCCGTGACCCCCAAAGAATTGAATGCATACAACTGAGCAAAGCATCCGGCAAACGATATTTTGTTATTAGCTGTAACGAGGTTGGCTAAGAGCTTCGGAACCGTAACAGATACAAAAATAACTTCCAGCAGTGCAAAAATACTAATAAAAAAATACATTGGAGTGTGGAGTGAATGTTCGATCCTGACTAAAATTATGATAACGGTGTTACCAAAGATACACGTAACATAAGTCAGTAGGACGACGACAAAAAGCAAGATCTGTAACTGGTGGAAATCGGAAAAGGCCTTGAGAATGAATTCCTTGACCTGGGTTCGGTTCACTTCTTCCATTCTGTATCACAAATATCTGCAATGGAAAGCACAGGGCTCATGCCATGTTTAAGAAATAGACTCCCCTTGACTTAAAATGAATCTCAATCACGACACTATAATATGTTAGATTCCGTTGAATGCCATAATGGAACATCTTCTTTCCACCTCTTCTCCTTATAAAAAATGTATAAAATTTACGATTAAATATTACTTAAATTATAAAATATTTCATAAAAATGCATACATATGGACCCATGCGCACACACACATGCATACACACACTCACATATGCGTATGTATTTACATATCGATTTTTCTAAAACTATTTACTTACTTGGTATATTTTTGAAAACCGAATAATTTTATACAACAAAAGACTTCTTATAGGCAAACTGTTTCAAGGCGCATTATCCCCAGTCATTTAGCGTGTATTGTTCGGAAGGTAACAGACGGTACTCAAACATCAAGCAGGTGGCGAAGGTACCAGAATGCACCTTTCTCAGAATTAAATCACTTCAATGATATATATATATATATACATTAGGATCCAAGTGATTTTTATCTTTAACATATGGGGAAAAAAAACACAGGACCCTGCTGACAAAGTGGCTTCATGGGGATTCAGTCCTAACAAGGTCCTTAGTGGGTTTATATATGCCCCTGGCAATTTTAAATTAGCTGACGACTGCCTCGGAAAATCTTCTTCATCCATCTGCAAACGAATATGCATTCACCCTGTTTTTTGATTATATGATCTTGAACGAAATATCACGCGCAAGCCAAAAAAGTGCAAAATGCTTCCCACTATGTGAGTCACGACTTGGAGAGAGGGAATAGGACAGACGCAATTAAATAGAGGGAGAAGTTTATTTCAAAGAAGGACGCATGTTAGAATGGAGACCATCATCTAAAACAAAGGGTCGGGTGGTTACATTTAATATAAGGAAGCTTTACTTTATTGAGGTTAATTATTGATTAATTATTGATTATGTTTAATCCATTTAGTTTTCTAAAAACAATTACTTTACAATGACATTTGAAGGTTATTTACACATTGTCTACACAATTTAATAATTGCAAGCTTCACATCTCTGTTTCTCAAGGTATAAATGAAGGGATTCACCAACGGCGTTAGAACTGTGTACATAAGGGCAAGGAATTTCTCGTATTGTCTGCCCTTAGGGTTGATGTACACGGCGATGGCAGTACCGTAGAACAGGCTGGCCACAATAAGATGCGATGTGCACGTGGAGAAGGATTTCCGTTTGCTCATTGATCCCTGCATATTAAAGACTGTATATATGATATGTATATAAAATCCCATTATGATGATGAATGGGAGAACAGTTGCCAGAACGGCCGCTAAGCTTGTCATCGCCTTACTGGTGTAAGGGTTGGAACAAGCCAAGCTTTGCAGTGGGGCCAAGTCACAGAAGAAATGGTCGACCTTGTTAGGACCACAGAATTCTAAGCGAGCCGTGACGAATGTGGTAACAAAAGAAATGGCAAATCCAAGAACCCACGGCAGAACTGTTAGCTGTGTAAACGTGCAATGGTTCATAATAGTCGAATAACGTAACGGGTTGTGAATAGCCAAGTGTCGATCGAAGACCATGACCGCGAGGAAAAAACATTCTGTTGTGCCTAAAGCATTTAACATGTACAGCTGAGCGAAACAACCTCGGAATGATATCTTCTTGTTAGACGCAATGAGATTAGCTAAGAGCTTGGGAACCGAAACGGACACAAACATAATTTCGAGCATGGCAAAAATACTAATAAAATAATACATTGGCGTGTGCAGTGAAGGCTGGACTCGGATAAGGACGATGATAGAGATGTTGCCGATAAGACAGATAACATAAGTCAGTAAAACAAGAATAAAAAGAAACGTCTGATATTGGTGGAAGTCGGAAAATGCCAATAGAATAAATTCTTCCACTTCCGTTTCATTAATATCATCCATTTTTGATAATTATGAGTCCTGTAAGAGAAATTTCAGTGGCCACCATTATATTGTCATTTAATGCAGGTATCATAAATTTGGTTATTTATATATATAAAAAAGCGTTTTGGGCCCCAAACCAAAAGTTGTTTTTTTTCCTAAACAATAATAATTCATGCAGTATGTGAGTATGTTGGTCCGTCAACAAAAAAAATAAATAAAAAAGAATTCAGAAGAGACCTAACCTGTTGGGGAAAAAAGGGATTTATAGGTTAGAACATTTTACCTCTTCTCTTATTTATACAGGACTTCTTGTCATATTGTCCTCTTAGTCGATAAAACACATTTTTTAGGTTTAATATAGGAATTTCATTGTTTAAACGCGTAGCTATGAGTTCCAACTTGAATATATAAACCAGTTAAATATCTTTTTTTTAGATTTTTTTTTTCTTAATGGGTAGAATTGTACATCGATCACAATAATACACATGTACTTAGCGATAAAAAAGCAAATACATTATGAATGAATGTGGCTCTCGTGACACTAACTTATATAGGTATTAAAATATACAGGTTTCGATAATGATGGCTCTGCCAGAATCTACCATTGATCTTCACTTCCAAATAGGTGTTCTCCAAAACCGAATATCTCCAATTAATGCAGAATGACAAACAAAAAGCATACGATATGCATAATGTTCCCTTTTAATTACAACAAAAATGTTAATTATCAATATGGCCAGTAAGTTTGCATAGCTTCTAAATTGCATATTTTTACTTACCTGAGAACCGTTGAGCAAAAAAATGTTTTTTTCTTCATGAAAAAGTCTGCTAAAAAAAAGCAACAATAAAATAGTTAAAGTTAAATAAATTGTTTTGTACTTTGTTGTAGACAGGTAAGCCAAAATAATGCAGATTTGAAATAAAGCTGTTTCAGAGATTCAACCGGAAGATGCTTATATACTCTCCGGTTATTATGTGTAGACATTATGGAGAAATGTTCTATATTATTTAAATCATTTAATTTCACATGAGAATTCATTAATAGCAGAAAAATAATGAGTTCCTTTGTGGTGTATGCTTAAAACAGACGTCTTTGGACAATTAATAATGTGCCAGTTCTATAATAAGGAAAATGGATATAGCCGTATCGGTTCAAGAGAAGAAGTGGGGTTAGTTGGTGGTTTTGACAGAAGACCTTTGAGATTCCTGATGTTTGTCACTCGTTGACCCAACAAAATCTATCACCGTTGGCAAAGATTCCAGTTCAACTTCTATAGCGCTGTATAAGACAACGTGTAGTTGGTTGACTCTATGCTGGTCTCCTATGCTAGATGTCTGTCCCCAGTTTTCATTTGTTCTCCAAGTTTTCCCCTAAAACCCATCTTAGGCGTAAAGGTAAATTTAAAGATCCAAATCAACTAATTTTTGTTAGAAATGTGATTTAAGCTATTTACAGTAGTCAATAACATTGTAAAAATTCCCCATTGAATTGGATTATTATTATTTTTACTATTATGTATTTGTTATTTTATTATGTTATTTAAGATAATATGGAAGGACTATATATTGAAATCCTTTCATATAAAAAATAGCATCAGAGTTATGTGATGTCATCTAACCAGTTAACTTGTTGGAATCATATAAATAAATAAACTACAATTTGAAATAAAATCTAAATGAGTAATAAATACTTAAATTAAATACATAATAAAAAATAAAACAATGCCAACTGTTGTACCCAAGTCTAATGGATCTCCAATAGTATTTATAATATGGAAAAATAGTATTTTTTTGTGTCTCAATCACAACAAATGGCACCTTTTTTTGCCATCACCTTGACTTGTCTGGTTCTTGTGCGACCACCTGAGTCTGTGTGTGTTACTGCCGAATGTGTGTGTGTTACTGCCTGAATGTGTGTGTGTTACTGACTGAATGTGTGTGTGTGTTACTGCCTGAGTCTGTGTGTGTATGTTACTACCTGAATGTGTGTGTGTGTTGCTGCATGTGTGTGTGTGTTGCTGCATGTGTGTGTGTTGCTGCATGTGTGTGTGTTGCTGCATGTGTGTGTTGCATGTGTGTGTGTTACTGTCTGAGTGTGTGGTTGACTGCCTGAGTGTGTCTTACTGCCTGAGTGTTGTGTGTGTGACTGCCTGAGTCTTCCTGTGTGTGTGTGTGTGTGACTGCCTGAATCTGTGTGTGTGTGACTGCCTGTGTCTGTATGTGAGACTGCCTGTGTCTGTTTGTTTGTGAGACTGCCTGAGTCTGTGTGTGTGACTGCCTGAGTATGTGTGTGAATAGAGCTATGTCCCCCTTACATTTCTCTGTTTGCACTGTTTTTTTTATTGATTCTATTGACTGTTGCTTGTTGAAGTGCTACAAAGTGAGTGGAGCCACTAGCTGTGCAAGTATAATCTCTTTTTTGGTGACTTATGAAACTGGTTAATTGTTTTCTTACAGTGACCATATATTTGGATACGGTGAGAGTGTTGACGAACATACAGTGAAGACTTAATGTACGACAAAAATGTGTTTTAAGTTTCTTTGTGCAAATTCCTGTTAATGACATCTTAAATGTACTTGTTTTTGTGTGTGTGTGTGCGCAAGACTGAGTGTGTGCATCCAATGTGTGGATTACTTGCTTGAATGAATTGTGAGAATGCATTAATGTAAAAATGATGTGTGTGAATGAGTGAGAGAATGAATAATTGTGTGAATTAATTGTGTAAATGAAAGAGTGAATGAGTGACTAACTGTATAAGTGTTTTGTGTTTATCATAGATGTATAAGTGATTTGGAGAAACGCATAGATGGCACAAGCTGGGTGTTTGATCTTTGGAAGTATTTTCAGTAAAGGTAATGTCAATTTACTAATCTTGTTAATTTTTCACTATGAAAGGTCTGAACTGGTTACTGTATTCAATATCCAATACTAAGAGTCAGCAAAGAAAATTTGACAGTTCAAGCAGCTCCTTTTCCAATTCTACTGTCAAAGACTAGTTGAAGATTCAGCAGCTGCCTTTCCAATTCCTAGCCAAGGTCCACAGCTAAGGTTATTGTGAGTATGCCGTTCCCATTGTCTCTTTATATTTGACAAATAGACTAATAGTAACAGTATTAGCATTACAGGCAATAGTGATTATTTGAAAATGTACATTTTTGGACTCTGCATCAATAACGAAGCAAAAGCAGCTTTTCTTCTTGATAATAGCGACTAATAACTTATATATAGGCTATATTTTTCATACCGTGACAGCGTGTCCAGCCTGGGAGAAGGGCATAAAGGGAGAATCAAAGTCTAGAGTTTCTTCAAGTGAAGACGCAAGTAAGAGAAAATGTGTTGAAATATTGTGTGTGCGCGGTCTCATGTTTATGACAACACTGGCCACTGGTGCTCTTATATCTTTCAGAAATTATAAACCAATTTTGATATTCCATTCAAGTATTTTTTACCTATGCACTGATATTCAAGTGAAATACGTAGGGCGAAGTATGGATGTACAGATGTTCAAGTGACTCAAGTGAGTGGTGCAAATGAAATATATATAGGAATCGCAACCGTGAGTATACCATTCCCATTTATATTTATTTATATTTGACAATTAGTAATAGTATTAGCAGTACAGTCAATAGTAATTATTTTAAAATGTACATTTTTCAGGCTCAATAATGAAGAAACAGCAGCTTCTACTCAGGCTTCAAAAGATTGAAGATCTGAAGATCCCACCGAACATGGATACCAAGAGATGATGGAAAATCCGCTTCTAACAATGAACAAAGAATAGATGAAGATTCAGCAACTTCTTTTTTAAGTAAGGTAATTACAAAATAAGGTTACTTATTTAAGTGGTTACTAAAAAATTTGAACCCCACCACTGTAGGTGACCCATTAAGTTGGAGTTATTTATGTAGCGCCAGCCAATACCAAAACTTTGACTCATGTTAAAACATAATGGTACAGGAGAAGAAAATGGCCCTGCTCTGGCGAGCTTAGAGTCCATAGGGTGATTGAAGGAGAGATGAGACCCTAGGAGAGGACTGCTTAGGTGAGGATAAGTTGATTGCAGCAAGGGCAATACGGAGGACTGTGTGTTGATCTTGGCCATAGCTGATGGCTTCCGTAGAATGCTGGTTGAGGGTATTCGCCATATTTTCCTCTCG
Source organism: Spea multiplicata (assembly GCA_009364415.1). Lineage (NCBI taxonomy): Eukaryota > Metazoa > Chordata > Amphibia > Anura > Pelobatidae > Spea > Spea multiplicata. Next base: position 12,683 of record VKOC01001115.1, on the reverse strand, counting down.
ATAGGTAGGTTTTTGTTGAGCGTTCCAAAAAAAAAATTAGAAGTTAAGAGTCTGAAGGGACAGGGTAAGGAATCCCAGACCACACAATAAAGCACTGGTACTGATAACGTAAGTGGTGGTAACGTAAATTGGAAGAATGAAGGTTTAATACAATGGGATTAGCTGGTGAATCAATCTTTGGCGTCTTCATAAATGTTGCAAGCCGACCTAACAAATTCACCTTCCCTTTATTTCAAATTTTCAATTTCTCAATTGTAGAAAATATTATTTTACGGCATGTTTTGTGCCTCTGAATTTATTTTTCATCGTTGCTAATTTCTCCTCTATATTGGAACATCATTTTGAGTTCTCAATGCCTAGAAATCTGTTTTAATTACAGCCTCTAAAGGTTCAATCAAGTGTGATTTTCTCAGTGTGTTAGATTACTCCGTAACGCGATCGCTGAGCTAGAAAGGAACTTTTTCAGTAATATTATATTGAGATCTTTTACGGTTTAAATAAGACACATGCAGGTGGGAGACCTCAAACACAAAGAATCCTACCCTGGGAAGTTTCTAGCATGAAAAATGAAAAACAAAAGAGAAAAGTAGGTTGAAGAGACCTGTTATAAGAATGTAAAAGTTTGGAAAATATGGAGAAATATATACGAGTTCTGGGTCAATTAAACAGGAAATTTCATGGGGAAAAAAATCAAACTACAATATTGCCCATTCCAAATATTTTCACAAAATATAATAATTTATTGAGAGCAGAAATATAAATGAAAATAGTCATTTTTATTTTTTTTTATTTATGCTTTTATAGCAGTACAAAATAACAAAACAACACAAAAAGACAAGATTACCAAGTTTATCAATTTCTGAACATGTATTCTTATATACTCTTTAGATTCTCTTTATATTTGCCATGATGGATGGAGTCATTTAATATTCAATTGGCAAAACGCTGCCTCACATTTATATATTTCACATTTTTCTTTTCAGGAATGCATGTTTGTAAATCTCGACATGCTACTGATAGAGAAACAAGTTCTTCATTATCTTTGTTAATCATGGGAACCTTAGTTTGTTTCTACAGTATGAATAAGTTCAAACATTTTCAAAAAGCCTAACCTTCTGATTGCAAGTCAAGAAAATATAATTATTTTTTTTTTTTACATCTAATGCAGCACGCATAAGGCTACTCTGAATCTCAGGCAAGGTCGGTTTGAGGCTTACAGAAGAACAAAAATGGCAGCCTTGATGGGCCCATTGAAGCATAGAAACATAAACTTGGCCAGCAGATAAGCCCCATTCGGTTCCATCTACAATGCCCGCTGTGTCAGCTTTTATTACTTCTTCAATAGGTAGAATGTGACGTCATTTTCTTTGTTTTTGTTTAAAAACACATGGACAACTGCATGCCGGGAAAGAGAGAATATAGTCCACATCCTGGAGATCTTTAACATTATTATTTTACTGGCTTTACAAGCTGTGCAGATATCTTCCTGAGGGCTCCTTTCACATCTCTGTTTCTTAATGTATAAATAAACGGGTTTATCACTGGGGTGACCACGGTGTACATAAGAGCAAGGAATCGTTCGTGCTGGTTGCCGTTGGGTCTTACATATACGATGATAGCTGTGCCATAAAATAGACTGGCTACGATAATATGGGAAGAGCAGGTAGAGAAAGCTTTTTGTTTGCCCGCATCACTCTTTATCTTTGTGACCATGATTATTATGTGGACGTAAAATCCTAGAATTAAAATGAATGGGACGACCACATCGAAGACAGCGGTTGAACTTGTAGACAGAACACTGAGGGCAGGATTGGAACAAGCCAGTTTCTGCAACGGGCCCCAATCACAGAAAAAATGGTTGAGTTCCTTCCGACTACAGAAGTCCAATTGGGCGGTGATGACTGTTGGGTATAAGACAACTAGAAAACCAATCAGCCATGGAATAGATGCCAATACCGTACAAAAAACATGGCTCATGATAGATGAATATTGCAAAGGTTTGTTAATAGCCAAGTGTCGATCAAAAACCATGACGGCCAGGAGGTAACATTCGGCAACCCCCAAGACGTTGAAAATATACAACTGGGCAAAACACCCATGAAACGTTATAATCCTGTTCGCTGTTATGAGGTTTGCAAGGAGTTTTGGAACCGTGGTAGAGACAAACATGATTTCTAAAAAAGCAAATATACTTATAAAGAAATACATTGGAGTGTGGAGTGAAAGATCAACCCTCACTAAAATAATGATAGCCGTGTTACCGAAGACACATATGATGTATGTTAGGAGGACAACAAAAAACAGTAGGGTCTGTAATTGGTGGAAGTCGGAGAAGGCCAGTAGAACAAAGTCCTTCACTTGAGTCTTGTTGATTACTTCCATTGTGTATATAAAAAAAAATCTGTAAGGAAAACGTAACGTTCTTTTTTACTGATTGGTTTATAATAGTCATCTTAATATCAACTTCAGTCGGCCAGTTCATCAAACTCCATGATCAACTAAACAAATCAGTGTAGTCATATGGTAGGCTAAAAATCTTTAAAAAAAATCTCTTAATTTCACCTTTTTAATATGTTAATGTCTGGCATAGTATGTGACGGCTTTTTGAACACTAAGGTACCTACCATAATTAACAAACAGGAATTTTATATTAGGGTGCAAGGTAATCAAGGCAAATTTGGCAACTTTACATACAAATACAAACTCTTGGCAGAATAGATTTAAGAAAATGTGTTAGATTTGGATCAAACATTACTTGTCTATGGGTGATCACCAGCTCTCCTACATATATTGGCGACATAATAAATCTAGTTCTTAACCTAATTATATAATTGTTTATTTTTGCATATTTAATTATTTTAAAGATCTTTAAAAATGTAATTTATTTTAAAATGTATTCTTTAAAATTTAATATATATGTATTATATGTGTGTAAACATATATTTAACATTTTTAATAAATTTATTTATAAAATAGTGTTTATTAAAGCATTTATTAATTATTATTAATAATTCAACACTGTATGTTTCACTTACTTGAAAAATCCAAATTTATAAAATAGAAGGCTCCCTCTAGCAAATAAGTGAAGGGTCTTAGGATGTTTCCATTAATTATAGAACAAACAAATAAGAATAATTATTTGCCCAATAAAGGTCCTGTCATAAGCACATGCTTGAATATCTATAACCGCAATGAAATTAACCGTATATATATATATATAACGTATTTGAGAAAAAAAAAGTCACGTGGGAAAAATTAAGATTATTCAAGTACATATTTTTTTTCTGTCGTGTACACAGATTCATTAAGAACCAAGCCTAACAAGGCCCTTAGTGAGTTAGTATATGCTCTTAGGAATATAAGATCGAGAATTGTGTAGATCAGGACTCATAACGAAACTGCTTATTAAACATAGAAATATACAATTTGTGAATAAAAGCCATTTGGCCCATATAGCGCTTGCTGAAAGTCTTTACTCTTTCTTAGGCTTGTCTTATGTTCAGCGTAGCCTTTTGGGGATTCAATGTATGCTTAAAAATATTGTGCCATGCTATTTAATCTTAGTAGGCTTTACCTTTTTATTCTTTTGAGGTCTTTTTAAGTTTTATGGCAACAGCCTATCAATTCCTAGTATTGCATCACGTACCAAGTGTTCCCGGTACAAATATAAAATAGATAAGATCTCTCATGGCTAAAAATCTATGAAAGGTTTGGACATTCATTAATGCTAGGAATGATGTTTTCATGGAAGGTTTTGTTTTAAAATTTAGCAGGATAGGCGGAAGTTGTAGGTGATATTTAATATTGTGTTATGAGTATCTACAGTAAATGGTTATTCATCTTGACTTGAAATGTCTTTCTGGATTTGTATGGGATAGGTCATGAAAAAATGTGGTCGGATGGTGATTTTTGGCAGAAAAGAGTAATAGGTGTTCACCAGTCTTTTTGTAACCTTCTGCCATCTCATGGTCTTTAGAGGTGTCTTCAGTAAGGAATCCAGGCCTAGGAGGACTAGGCCAATGGCAACAGGTTCCAGGGTTGGCAAGGTTTCCCCTGCCATGAAACCCAAGGGCCGTTCTCCCCCTTGGTCAATCAGCTGCCCCCTGGCCACTGGCTACCTGTCAGAAAATACTTTCCATTGGAATATTACATAAAGGAACTTTAATTTAATTTCTACATGCATCAAGGACAGCTATACATTTTTAATGAATACGACCATTTTCTGTGATTTGTTTACATTGCTTGTATTACTTTTAAAGTTTTCTTTAATGGTCCTTGAATAGCTGGCACTTAGGAAAATGTCACGGTAATATAATCGATACAGAAGTGTTTGGAGAACTCTGGTAGAACATGATTTTAGATACTAAATTCCAGGTGAACGCATGGTATAGAGGCTTGATTGTAGAGTGTAGGCTAGCCATTGGGTAACCGATCCAGGGTCGAGCTAAACTCTGGTCTGCTTCTCCCAGCTTGTACATGATCAAAGGCGTATTCATCGTGTCTTTGCAAACAACAGTCCAATGATGGAAGACGTGAAGGCGATTTAACTGGCTGAATGGCTTTTTTTCTGAGCTCTGAGGAACAAGGTGTTGAACTCAAGCCGAACATGAGCCAAGATCAGTTACTTGTCTCTATTATAAGTTTCAAATCATAAGAGCAAACGAAGAATAAAACCAATTAATTTTTAATTACTATCTCGGATTTAAATTTTCCTAAGTCGGAGCTTGTTTTAGAAGCCTTCTAATTGTTTTTAAGAAGGCATCCTTCACATCCCTGTTTCTCAGGGTGTATATGAAAGGGTTAAGCAATGGTGTGACCACAGTGTATATGAGAGCAAGAAATTTGTCATACTGGCTGCCTTTAGGTCTCACGTACACAATAAATGCTGTCCCGAAGAATAGACTGGCCACAATGAGATGTGAGGAGCAAGTGGAGAAGGCTTTCTTCTTACCATCAGAGCTCTTAATCTTCAACACAGTTATTATAATACGGACGTAGAAGCCCATTATTATACTGAAGGGGATAATAATGGCGAATATGGCTGCAGAGCTTGTCACCACATTGCTGACAAAGGCATCGGAGCAAGCCAAGTTCTGGAGAGGAGCCAAGTCACAAAAAAAATGGTTGAGTTCATTGGGGCCACAAAACTCCATGCGGGCCGTGAAGAAAGTGACAATGAAAGATAGGAGCAAACCAATTGGCCATGGGAAAATAGCCAACCGTACACAAAATGACTGGGTCATAATAGATGAATAATGTAGAGGTTTATGGACAGCTAAGTATCGATCGAAGACCATAATGGTAAGGATGAAACATTCTGTTTCTCCCAAGGCATTGAATGAATACAACTGAAGAAAGCATCCGATGAAAGATATTCTTTTGTTTTGAGTGATCAAGTTCTCTAAGAGTCCTGGAATTGTAACAGAAATAAACATAATTTCTAGAACAGCAAATGTAGTAACAAAAATATACATCGGCTTGTGCAGTGAAGGCTCTAGCCTTACAAGGATGACGGTAAAGGCATTACCCACGATACATATTATATAGGTGAACAGAGTTATACTGAATAGTAAAATCTGAAAATGATCAGTATCTGAAAATGCTAGTAGGACAAATTCTCTAACCATTGTCCTGTTGACCTGTTCCATTTTGCATACCTGGAGTATCTGAAAAGAAAAAAAATAATATAATGATTATTATTTGTGATTAGGATCTGTAAGGAAGTCAAATGGGAGGATACGGGGGGATTTTCGAGTTTTGAACGCAGAAATGTATTAAAAGAAGTAGAAAAAAGTGAAAGGAGAAAAGGAGAAGGATAACATGAGAAAGGAAAAACACTACAGCCACAATAGATGACACTAAATGAAGAACAGTTGTCAATCAACATGACAAATCCATTTATTCCTAGTATAAGGGGGAACTGTGGATCACCATGAAGCAGGGGGCAATAAAGGTACAATTATACTAAATGGACCAGCTTCCAAATTGAGCTCAATAGTATTTTTAAGGATATGCTAAAAGAAATCGCCAAAGAATACCTGAATTTACTTAAAAAATATTATAATATTCATACATGTAATTAAATATTTTTCACAAACACCCCACAAAATGTTACAATATATATATATGTAATTTGAATTTCTTATTAATAGTAATTTTAGATGAATGAATAAATACTTTACCTAGCCTTACCCTTAAAGCTTTGGGAAAATGAGTTATTGCAGTAAAGAAAAACAATGAGGAATAAACTGATCAATCAATGCTCTTGCCTTAGGCCAATCTTTCAAGAGCGCAGAAGAGAAATCCTTGGCACAGAGGAAGAAATTGGCTTTTATAAAGATGTTCCTGCTATTTGATCCAGTGGGACTTGAGTCTAACGGAATATAATAAGGCCCTTAGTGGATGCGTGTTTAACACTATCTCTACAGAGCACATCTTAAACCCGTTTTGGTTCCCTAAATGTAGCACGTCATCAGAAACTAGGCCGCACTGGCCATTGGGCAAATGGCCGGAACCCTATAGCCCCTACCATGTAACCTAATTGATACTGGATACAGTGTCTCCACTCCCAAAGTGCAAGAGCATAGATTGGGGCCGCGTGTATCCAGCATAGAGCCATGCATTATATTGTCCACTGGCCTTAAAGTGTCAGATTACATTTTAATCCCAAAACCTCTTCCATAAATCATGATTTAATCGTGTGAAATGTGGTGACGTTCATGATTTCAGCCATGAATATTTGTCATGTGACACAAACGCAGGCCCTGATAACTTGTTGCCATAGAAACTGGAAGGCCTTCTCAAATGTTTCCACATTTTATGTGCCTAAAGCTTCGGCTGCCTTTTTTTTAGTTTTTTGACAAATTGTTTTTGTTTAGTTTCTATGGTAATTTATTTGGTCATACATGTGACCGAGTTCACGTTGAAATTGCTGGGCAGTGGCAGAAGACCGTTGGGGATGCTGCCTAGAGTAGTAATCACCTCTAAGGCCCTCTCCCAAATACCATTAAAACAAATATAATAAATCTTCCAGCCACTGGGATCATGGGTGATTGTCTTCATACCTGTAATTGGCAAACTAATTTACCTTCTGGAGACGGAAGTGTCACCGAACTGTATGTAGCTAGAGATGGGAATGGGCAGAGTGGGGAGTGATGGGGTCAAGAATGGATGGGGCTGGTCCACCAAACCATAAAAGCTATCTTGCGTCACAGAATGTTTTTATTTAAATTCGCAAAACATTCTCCAGTTTGTATCTCATAACCTATGGCATTATTTTTAATGCGATATATACACAATGGCGATATTCTACAATGGCATAGAACAGCTGCATTGTTTTCCATATTATGCTACCAGGTATATTCTTCATAAGGAACCCCACGCAGATACCTTGAGAAGAGCCTTTTGAGATGGGTCTCAGGTGACATTTAAGAAGAGTTGGCATTAGCTGCCCCACACTTGCGTCTCTGTCTGTACCCTACATTAGTCTTTATCTTTTTGTTCTGCCATTTTTGCCCATGACTCACCCACAAAAACTTTTATTCTTTAAAAAATAGAGTTTTTAGGACGTCAAAGTTCCAGTAATGTTTGTGCCATGGAGTCTATGGTAGCTTTATCTACACCGTGTTAACTTATTATACTCATAATCTTCCATTTTAATTTATTAAGCGCTGTTTATTCTTTCAGTGTGTTTGTTAGGGCATGAAGACGCCAGTAGTAAGTCTTTTAGGTGAATTTTTCATATTTCAGTCCTTCAATGATCTTGATTTTCTAAGAGCGACCATTACAGACTTGTTTCTTAGTGTATAAATGAAAGGGTTTAGCAGTGGGGTGAAAACCGTGTACATAAGGGCAAGGAATTTATCATATTTGCTTCCCTTTGGCCTCACGTACACAATAATGGCTGTGCCGAAGAACATGCTGGCTACTATAAGATGGGAAGAACAGGTGGAGAAAGCTTTCTGTTTGCCGCCAAAGCTTTTAATCTTCGAGATGGTAGTAATAATATGAATGTAAAATCCCATAATGGTAAAGAATGGTATGACAGTGGCAAAAATCGCCGCTGTGCTTGTTACCACGTTACTGATGAAGGGGTCGGAACATGCCACATTCTGTAGTGGGGCCAAGTCGCAGAAGAAATGGTTGATCATGTTGGGACCACAGAATTCCAACCTAGCGGTGAAGACTGTTGGAAGGAAAGCTATGACCAGCCCAATAACCCAGGGTAAAATCGCCAGCTTGGTATAAAATGTTTTGCTCATAATAACCATATAATGTAAAGGATTGTTAATAGCTAAGTCCCTGTCAAAGCTCATGACTGCGAGCAGGTAACATTCTGTTACTCCCAAGGCATTGAAGGCATAGAGTTGTCCGAAGCACCCGGCTATCGAGATCCGGTTGTCAGCTGCGATGAGGTTGGCTAAGAGTTTTGGGACGGTTACAGAAACAAATATAATCTCTAAAGCAGAAAACGTGCCAATGAAAAAATACATCGGGGTGTTAAGCGAAGGTTCAGTGCTAACGAGGGCAAGGATCACTATGTTCCCCATTACACATAAAACATATGCCATAAGAACAACAATGAATAATAACATCTCAAGCTCCTGAATGTCGGAAAAGGCCACCAGAATAAATTCCTTCACTCCGGTCTTGTTCACGTCCCCTATTACATATGAAAAATAAACCTGTAAGAGACATATTAATTATATGAAGCATGTTAAAGGACATGGACGAGAATGCTATTGTGCCAATAACATACACTTTTGTATCTCTTGGTGTATTAACCCCTTAAGGACAATGAGCGGTCCCTAAACCCATTGAAAACAATGCATTTTGAGCCCGTACATGTACGGGCTTGGTCATTAAGGGGTTAATGAGAATTTAGCCCTACAAAGAAATTGAAAAACATGTAATATCGTGAGCTGAGCATTATAGACATTTTAATTCCAGTTTGACATCAAGGGCACAACCTTAAGTGATTGCTAAAAATTAGTTTGTATTGCAAATATGTTATTTAATTACTAATTAATTACAAATGGCAATTGCAGATTACAAAAAAAATCCATTAGTTTAAGGCTTAATTACTGCATGTAATATACTTAATACTCTTTATGAAACATTATCAAAGTTCCGTTCTGGTGGATATACATTTATATTTCAAAAAAGAACCATTAAGATTTAAATTTGGGGGGGAACAGTCACTATTAAGGACCCAAATCCTCTTTCCTCCCCTGATGTCCTATTTTTTCTTGTATTTAAATATAAAGTAGAGAAGTCATATTATAATACATAAGGAAAAATTGATCTTTTTTCTATGTTCCTAGGTTTTTATTATTATTATTATTATTATTATTTCTTGTTTAAATCATGGCTTTATAGCTTTTAATATTATATGTACATTTCCCAGCATTATTTCCAAGGAAAATACTTGACATAAAATCAATATTTGCAAATGTATCAATAACCTGTATATTAATGATTAAAATATTCTTGGTGCTATGTACAATGTATGGTATTCGCCCCCACTTACTAGCGATATGTTCTCCATGTTGCAGCTCAGCGTAAGAAGGCAAGAATTTCTATAGAATCTTCTCTTATATATGAATGGTTCACTGTCTTTTATGCCACACAACTCCATTTTAATTAGAAGAGTCTTGGTCTGTGCTTTACAAGTGGGAATCTTTCCCTGAGATACTTTGACAGTCAGCTGAGAATAAGAATAATTATTTTGAAATCTTTTAATTGTCTATAAGAAAATGTTTGAAGATGTAACCCATTAACTGTTCTTGATTGTGGTCTACAAAATCAACTACAGCCTATGAATCCCTATTTTGTGCTAAATATTATTATTATTATTATTATTATTATTATTAACAACATTAATTTATAATAGGTATCTTTTGATGCTCTACGAAAACCTCCTGTTTGTGGCAAAATTATTTCAAAATTTTCAGTTTAACTATTTTCGTAAAAGTTGTCGGTAAATGTAGACTAAACAAAATATGATATATGCTATGGCGCTAATATTTCTCAGATGTAATTTTCTAGACTAGACCATTTCACTTATAGTTTTGTTTTGTTTTTTCTTCAACCCTGGCAGTGGCAACATATAGGAGCTTAGTTATCCTGGGTCTCATAAACTCGTAAAAATAAGACTATAAAAGCTAAATATCTTATTCTCCATCACTGGTATATGATTTATTTATATTGTGCACTATTTGGGATGACATCATAATGTTTTATCTTTCTACCTTTTTTTGTAAACTTTAATAAAAATAAAAAAAATAAAAATACATGCAGGAAGTTCTATTACATTATACCCTCTCCCCTTATTATCTTTCTGTACGCAGTTGCACAAGATGCAGGCCTATAGACAGCCTGGATATTGCCAAACACTGCTTTAATCCCAATATTCAAGGGTCAATATAGACTAAGGGTTGTTGGGACAATAGAAGACCCTGATATATTTATAAAAAAAAACCCATAAAAGAAGCCAGCTGGATAAACAAGAGGATATCCAGGCTCAACTCTGCCCATCAAGAGGGTTACCTGTCATGTCTGCCCAGCAAGTGGGTTACCTGTCGTGTCAGCCCATCAAGAGGGTTACCTGTCGTGTCTGCCCAGCAAGTGGGTTACCTGTCGTGGTCTCAGGGCAAGTGGGGAGGTTACCTGTTCGTGTCTGCCCAGGGCAAGGTAGCGCGAGTGCGCTGAGAGGGAGAGAGAAGGGGATGGAAGAGCCAACATTACTCACAGTAAGTGTCTTAGGCGAGGTAAAATAGGGGTCCAGGCGAAGGGTAGCAGTGGGAGACCTGTCGTGTCTGCCCCAGCAAAGTGTTACCTGTGCGGTCTGCCCAGCAAGTGTTACCTGTCGGTCGCCCACAAGTGGGTTACCTGTCGTGTGTGACCAGCAAGTGGGTTACCTGTTGTCTGCCCCGCAAATGGGTTACCTGTTGTCTTCCCAGCAAGTGGGTTACCCGTCTTGTCTGCCCAGCAAGTGGGTTACCCGTCGTGTGTGCCCAGCAGGTGGGTTAACTGTCGTCTGCCCAGCAAGTGGGTTACCTGTCGTGTCTGCCCAGCAAGTGGGTTACCCGTCGTGTGTGCCCAGCAGGTGGGTTAACTGTCGTCTGCCCAGCAAGTGGGGTTCCTGTCGTGTGTTGCCACAAGTGGGTATACCTGTTGCTCTGCCCCGGCAAATGGGGTTTAACCTGTTGATCTTCCCAGCAAGCTGGGTTACCCGTCTGTCTGCCCAGCAAGTGGGTTACCCGCGTGTGTGCCCAGCAGGTGCGGTTAAACTGTCGTCTGCCAGCAAGTGGGTTTACCTGTCGTGTCTGCCCAGCAAGTGTACCCGGGTGCTGCCCAGCAAGTGGTTACCTGTCGTGTCTGCCCAGCAAGTGGGTACCGTCGTGTCTGCCCAGCAAGTGGGTTACCTGTCGTGTCTGCCCAGCAAGGTGGTGTTAAACCTGTTCGTGTCTTGCCCAGCAAAGTGGGTTTCCTGTTCGATGTCTCCAGCAAGTGGGTTACCTGTCGTTGGTTCATGTGCCCAGCAAGTGGGTTACCTGTCGATGTGTGCCCAGCAAGTGGGTTACCTGTCGTGTGTGCCCAGCAAGTGGGTTACCTGTCGTGTGTGCCCAGCAAGTGGGTTACCTGTCGTGTGTGCCCAGCAAGTGGGTTACCTGTCGTGTGTGCCCAGCAAGTGGGTTACCTGTCGTGTGTGCCCAGCAAGTGGGTTACCTGTCGTCTGCCCAGCAGACAAGGATACTGTTATGATCCTACCCAGGCTGTGGAGCTGCATATCTCACTCTTGTTTCAGTTTCCCTGTTTTGCTTCGATCCATTCCTGGGTTTCCTTTTGCTCTGTTCTGATCTCCCATTCCTTGCTTCTGCTCCAGCTCTTTGCTTCAGCTCTGTCTCCTTTATAAGGTGAGCCCCACCTGTGTGTTCTGTTTGTCTCAGTCTGCAGTGTAAAGGGATGTCCCGGTGCTATGTGTTTGGATTTCATGTTTGGTTTGTTTCGTTTTGTATCTTTGTCAGCAGGGATTAGCGTTAGGACCCACTGGTTATGTTTATTCCTTGTCTTGTTCACTGTAGTGCCCTGTAACATGTATATCTTGTTTGGTTATGTTTTGTGCCTGGTCTCCCTGTCCCTTGCTTGTTATGTGTCTGCTATATTTCCCTGCTTAGCTTCCATACTCGCAGCCTGCAGCATCCCGCACATGAGTCTTGTGTGATGTCTCATGCCTGTTCCAGGGTGCCTGCAGGATTTCACTTCGTTCTGGACTACATCCGCTGCTATATCAGGGCTCTGGTGTTTGGCTGCACAGCCCTAGATACTCAACACCCAGGTGAGTGCGGTCACCCTGCATCAGGCCCTGTCCATCTCTGCTACCGCGCAATGACTCCTAAACTCCATCTTTGGGCTCGCTGGGTCCTTTCAGTCATCAGCATGGTCACAGTTCCTTACATATGGCCGCAGGCAAAGGCCAGGAGTTTGCGGAGTGGCATTTGAGCCCGGCCAGAGGGCTACCTGTTGTCTGCCCAGCAAGTGGGTTACCTGTCGTGTGTGCCCAGCAGGTGGGTTACCTGTCATGTGTGCCCAGCAGGTGGGTTACCTGTCGTGTCTGCCCAGCAAGTGGGCTACCTGTCGTGTCTGCCCAGCAAGTGGGCTACCTGTCGTGTCTGCCCAGC
>VKOC01001114.1:0-101682 GCA_009364415.1 Spea multiplicata | reverse complement strand
TATATATATAAAAGGGAAAGAAAAAAACAGTTGTCTATATCCGAATCAGTAATATATATATATTTCTGATTCGTATACAGACAACTGTTTTTTTTCTTTCCCTTTTCTGGTCATTATGCATTATGAAGGTGAATATACAAGTGAATATAATGTTAAGAACTACATCTTCTGCAGGGCCAACTCAGACCTACATTAAGTAGACATGTCAGGTCATCTCTTCTTAATGCGCACTTAGGTAGATAAGACCAAATATCTAACCTCACCATAACTGTATATAAAGCAATGCTTGCTAAACACGGCAGTCCAGTGGTCCTAACAGATACTCAGTCTTATTAACAAATGTAACTCTAAAGGAAACACTTAAAATACAGTATATCTATAAATTTTAATTAAAAAAAATAGTAAATGATTAACAGCATTTATAATTCTTGTATCAGCTAATTATTTTCCTGGAAACTTTTACCAAACAGGCCTGAAATTCATCACCAAGATAAGTTAAAATGCAATGTTTTGGAGCCAAAAAAACCCTACAGGATGAAACTGCTGAATGAACATCACTTAAACAGTTTGGAAAATGTTCCTTCTGTACCCAGAGCAAGCTGTGAAAAATGGAATCTGTTTTTGACAAAGGATCTGCTGGAATATTTTACATTCCCTATGGATGTCTGGATATAAATCAATTATTATGTCCAAGCATTTAAGGACTAAAATAAGGTAACATTTTCCATACAGGGAAATATTTAGCTGAATATTGTAAAAAAAAAATCTGTTAACCTTTTTCTATACAGGAGCGAGAGAGAGGTTTTGGCCCAGTGCTGTGCTTAAAGCTGTGTATAAAATTATGACCAATGTAATAAAACCCCTATATATATATATATATATATGTTTCTCTTTCATCCGCGTGCCAGCCTGACATATATATATATATTATCATGGCCTGATATAGTAATTCCTCAGCACACATCATGGGAATAACCTCTCCCTTATTCCTCCAACCAGGGAACTACTAAACCAGGCTGAGATAACTCCGCAGAGAGCCAGGACAGGCGGACCATCAGAGAAGACAGAAGAAACAGAGAACAAGAAGTAGTGTGAAGGAGAAGCAGAGACAGGGAGAAGGTAGGGAACATTTACAGAGAGAGTGTGAAAGACAATAATTTTTGTATCCGGATAGGAAAAGCCTTTTTGTTGTCACAAACGAATGGACCACAAAATGAATTGTGTTTGGTGTGTGGTGGGGGGTTAAAGTACTAAAAGGCCTTTAGAGAGGGGCCAACCCTATCCTGTGTCTCTCCCTAGCCAGGGTAATGAGTAGTGAAGACACCAACAAAAAAATAGCCAACATGTCAATATAGACCATGCAATAATGGCTCCAAATGGTTGGAGATTGCATTGCATTCTCCGTTGATGTGAATTTAGGTCCATGAACCCCATTCAAGTCAATGGGACCCATCAAGTCATTAGAGGATCCAATACATCCTCCAATTACCTGAGGCTTCTGCAGCAATGTAGAATATTTACACACTGGAATCCACTGTCATTGGGGGTGGAGATATCAGATTTTCTTTTTTACTTTAGTTATCTTATTTAATGTTTTGCAACTTTCGGTTGAAGGAGACAAACTCACATGTGAGATCAATCTCCTGTGTCACTTGCACTCGCTGGGTAATGGATCTCCCAATTTGCAAATTCACATTAGCTTGGTGTTCAGTGAATAGATATGTTTTTGACATTATCCTTTGCTTTCATTTGCAAATTACTATTACAGAAAAAATATACCTTTCTAAAATGTAGTTTTAAAAAAAGTGAGCCAACAACCTTCTAGTAAAGAACATACTTTATGTTCTTTCGGGGCAAAAATATGTCTATTTGGCTTTCGTCTTTCAAAACCCCATCTTATGATAAAGTATGTGAAATTCCTGAACCGATACAGTGTATAAAATACTACAAGCTAATTTTCTTATTTATTATTTTTTGGTAGTCCCTCCAGTAACCAGATACATCCCAGGGATTTAGTCCATTTAAGAAGAATGTTGATCTGGTATCTTTTCCCTAACTACCAATGGCTTCAGTAGGAAACTTGCATAAAATATATATTAACTTTTAATTATTTTTTAACAGAAAAGAGTCATTTCTTATTTTAATCACGTTGACATGCAACTAATAGCATATGTGGTCATATTTTTGTGCATTTGTAGGCAAAGATAATAAAGTGATTTAACTAAACAAAGACACAGCATGGGTGTCTGCTTGCTAAATTCACTCCAAAAGATACATTTTTAGAATATGACTTGGCAATATTGCATTATTGTAATAGTTCAATATCATAGCTGTTAATTTGAGGAGATTGTCAAAATTTGTATAAATGTGGAAAACACTGTGAAATGACTGAAATCAGGCCCCATCTGGCAAATACCTGAAAGGGCCACCGGCTGACAGTGCTACACACTCACTCACACTTGCTCCAGCGGCAGATCGGATGTTACAGCCTGTGGGTAGTAGCTGGATACTTATTTAAAATGCAGCAACCTTTCAGTGCCTGCTTTTGTGTTACACGACAAACAAAGTATTATATTCGTGAAGAGCTTGATCATATAGCTAAAATGGAACCTTTAAGTAAGTCGTATGTCCTATAAGGCTGTGTTAAGATCGTCAGACTATTCCAAGTCTGCTTTTATACAAACACAATACTGTAGGTCCACAAATGTTTCATGGTTAACAACATCTGTATAGTATTTGTAATTTCCAGGCTGACATGGTCTGAGTTCCTAATAGATCTTGCAGAATAGAAAAGATGGCTAAAAATTTAGTAATGCAGAGGGAGGTGACCAGCCATTTTATCTGTCACATGCTCACGGCCCACCTCACTACATCCTCAAAGAGCCTTTGATGAACTATTTTCTGGACGCTCTGTGAGAAGTTGCACTTGGGGTTGTGGGTAGGATGTAGTGAGGTGGGCCGTGAGCATGTGGCTGGTAAAATGGCTGGTTTAGTAAAACTATAGGAGAAGAGAACGAGGAGAGACAAAATATAAAAGAAAGAAGAGGGGAGACAAGCAACAGGCACTGATGGCACCCTCTACTTAAATGGTTGCTGTCTGAGCAAGAACGTTCTTATATATTCCTGCACACCAGCGACCCCCAGTGTTGGAAGCTTGGATTGCATCTCCAAAGTCAATAATGTGCTCCACAGACTGGCACACCCTTGTTTAAAAGGGGGTCTTGTGGACCCATTTTGTTATTTGTGTATTGGATTTTTATTTCATATTGCAAGTTACTGAAGTTTGCATACTTTTTTTTGCACTCACATGCCCTTGCATCTCCTGCATGTGAATGCATGCAAGTCTTTTTAATTTGTGCAAGTTACTTTTAGTGAACTTATGAGTTTTGTCCAACTCCCGAGCACTAACACTTCAATGAATACTCCATAATGAGAGTATTTTTCAGTATCAGTATTAAGACCCATAATATATATGGTTGACGAACCATTCTTCGATTTTTGTCGATTTCTCTATTTAACTATGGGGGAAAAAAAAAACATTTTCAACATAGAATTTTTATTTTTCAATATCCTAAACATACCATCAAAAATCAATTCTATATCCAAGGACTAAAAACAGCTGTAGAAAAAAAAACTTGTATTTTATTTAAGTTTGGTAAATTTGTTTATAGTTTGGATGGTTTGAGACGGCTCACCTTAGTTGTAGATAATACAAGAACTTGTAATGTATTATTTATGTGCTGGCTGAAGATAAAAGCTTTAATATCGTATCGCACCAAACCAAACTTCTCATTCTGTTTACCCAAAAGGAACAACTAGATAATCTTATCATGTATAACTTACAAACTATTGACCACGTACAGTAGATCTAATCCAACTATCTCAGAAGGGACGGGAGAGCCTGGTGAATGCATTTCCACTGTTGCAATTTTAAAATGATTTGTTCTATGCGTACTGATCAGGTTCTAACAGAAAAACAAGAACTGCTGAACACATTAATGCTGTAACTTATTTATACACTTCAAGAAATTGATGTTGGAAGCGCTTGCTGACAGACACTGTACATTTTCAGGAAGTGCCCATTAAGTCATTCTTCTTCACCATCGTTTAAGGACCTGTTATTTAATGGCTTTTCCAAGAAACCATTTTTAACTGTATATTCCATAATCAAATTCATAGAATTTTATTAATAAAAATGCAGTAAAGGGAGTTTAGCAATGATTCAATCAAGGCAAAATAATCATACAGAACATAAAGCAGAGCAA
The DNA here is from genome assembly GCA_009364415.1 of Spea multiplicata. Taxonomy (NCBI): domain Eukaryota; kingdom Metazoa; phylum Chordata; class Amphibia; order Anura; family Pelobatidae; genus Spea; species Spea multiplicata. Next base: position 97,417 of record VKOC01001114.1, on the reverse strand, counting down.
TTTAAGTCAATAATTTTGAGTCACAGCATTAGAACTTAATACGTGTATTTATTTACATTAATTTGGAATTTAAGAATAAAGCGAGCAATCTAACAAAAAAAATAATCACAAGTACTGGTCTCAGCCCAAAAGAAAGCTTCTCTCACATTTCAGAACTTAGCTAATCCCATAGCCAATCTCATATAATACATATATAATTACACATGGATTTGGATGTTTTCCACCTAAAAATATTGTGTTTGGCAATGGACGAGCATTACTTAAGACTTCATGTGTTCTCTCTAGATAGCGTACAACTTATTAACAATGGAGTCATTAAACTTAAAAACATAAAAACAACTTTGGCTTGTTATTGCTACCAATGCTGTCATTACGGTCCTACGCAGTTGCAGGGGCAAAAGGGCTCCACTCCGTAACTTTGCCTCATGAACCCGTAGGGCGATATAAAAAATTTAGAGATGCCTTCAGCAGTATTTTGAAGGAAAACTTGATTTGTAAAATCATTGAACTCCAATCCACAAATAAGGTGGTCTGAACTGAAAGTGATAGTGAATGAAGGTATAGTTAAATATGATGAGAGGTGGGAAAAAATTAAGGATTTTTATTGTAAATGGGAGAAAAAAAATCAATGTCCAGGAGGTAGCAAGGATATAGTGGAGAACATAAACATTGTAATATAAGTTCATAAAACAATATTATAATAATGTATGTTTAGGAAAAAAAAAAACAATTTAAAAAACAAATCATAAATTATATTATTTTTTTTAATATAACCACTCAAGAAGCATATATGCATAATGCTTTTTATAACAGTTAAATACAGCTTAAACAGTGGCACTTTAAAAGCCCTTTTCACCCAAAAGAAACGAAAATGACATTATTTCCACCCTACTTAATAATGGAAATTTGATGACAGATTGAATGAAATGGTAAATATGTTTCTAAACATTAAATTTAATAAAAAGGGGGAAAAATAGCCACTGTGTTATTCTTTCCATAAATGAATTTTAATTAATTTCTCATTAATTGCAATTTGTTTCTTTCTAACCCTCTGTGCCAACTAATTAGCATCGATAATATAAGCAGCTTGACACCTGCAGGCAAACAAAAACTTTCCTACAGTAAACAGCCGAAAGCTGGCCAAAATTAGTGTCATTTATTTATTTCAAGTAATGTCTGAAAACAGACTATGGTAAACATTATTAAAACAAGACTGGGCAGTAAAGCAACTTCTTCATTAGCTTATTTTTTTTGAACAAATTGTTGGTAATAAATGTTACTGTATTCCTGCCAACCCTATTCTCCTAAATGTAGCCAATTTTCACTGATGTTTTCATAATCAGAAGCTAGAAAATTGCTTACTTACCATCAAATGACAAGGGACATTGATCATTTTAGTTCCCGTACTGGCAAGATGTTACATAGAACTCCAAGAGGATTTTTTTTTTTTTTTCGTGAAAATTTGTATTCCAAGTCTAGTCTGGTATTTTAATCATAATTTGCTTCTCAACGTTAAATGCGTCCTATATTCATATATAGTTGAGGTGAAATTTTAGTAGTAGTTTTTGTTTTTTTTTGCATTTTTTAATGCATTATGACTTTGATATATAATATAAGCAATTAATTTTTTGAGCAAAATATATGAATTCCACAATTGGATATGTCACACGGGAGACTATATGCTTACAGAACACAAGAACTTGAACATTTAGTGCTTGAGTGGCACTCGGAGAGTGGTAGTAGGCAGCCAACAAATGTGGCCAAGAAAGGACAGCCATGAGAAGTAGGTCTTGGAGATCTTGCCAGAAGAGGCAAATACCTGAAATCATTGGTTCACCAAGTAAATATAAAGGGGAGGTCATTATAACCACTAAACTAAATGCAGGTTAAGAGTCGGCCATATTGAAATCTATGATAGATGATGTTATTAAATATTTATAATATTGGTGGATATGGATCGAATTATTGTTTTCTGGAAGAGTTTATCAATTCTTACAAACAAGCATACTTCCATTGGCCAACTTTTTATGCAAATGTAGTTAAATAAATGTGTATGTTTGTTCTTCAATGGTGAGTATATATTTTCATTTTTAATTTATATGTTGCATTTCTTTTTTTTAATGATTTTCAAACCCCAGCCTATTCTACAGCAAGGGAGCGGTAGATGTTAAAATGTTGTTCTCATACAGAAATTCTACTTGCTAAATAAATTCTTAAAATGATTTAAGATTGTGTTTAATAAGAGTTTTCTAAAAATTCTTTTATTAATGAAATATCATTGTGTTATGCAGTTTAAATCTTTATGAAATGGAGCTCTATTGAGACTTCATACTGCTCTCCAGCGTTCTTCAGATTCTGAAGTTTTTACAACGTCTCAAAATGCCATTTCCCAAACCAGTTAAAACTGCCTATTCTATAGAAACGTAGAATTTGATGGCAGATATGAACCATTCTTGTATGCCTATGGTATGTTAAAACTCATATGATGTATGTCTGGTAGATAAGAACCATTTGGTCCTTCTAGTCTGCCCATGAAATGCTAAAACTCACATGATGTATGTACTGCTACTTGAATGTGAATGCTTTTTTTTTTAAGGAAAAAACACTGAAAAAGCCAATATATATTTTCTCCCATTAGTACAGTAGTAGTCCATGGTGCTTTTTGTACAACGTGTTATGTTTCAGAGCTGTTCATTGCACTCCAGGGAAGTTTATGGAAATTTACAACATTACGTTACAAATGGGAAGTTGGCAACCTGCCCATAGGCTTCTCCGAGGGCCTCGGCGTAAACGCTAAACAATTTAACTCCTTGAGTACCTATAGGTACCGGAGCACCAGTGGAATCTGTTGCTCCATTCTCGGGCACTTTAGAGCTTAAACATATTAGCTATCTTTGTGTTTAAATCTAGACCTTTATTTCATTAATATAATTCTAGTTAAATCAAATACAGGCCTCTCAATACCTCCTACTCTTATTGCTACTTTAAGACAGGCAGAACTCTAATAGCTAATTATTATGTTTGTTTTTATTTTTTTGCTCTCTAAAAACCAAAAATGCATGGGGAAGCCATGCTGGAGGAACACAGATCTCTGAGCATCTTGCTGCCTTATCAGTCTGAGAGCCTAGACCCATTGAATACTTTTACAAATTAAGTTATTCTTGTGCCAGGCCAAGTTCTTTAAAGAACCCTGTATCATTCTTTTATATAACGATGGTGACTTTTATTATGCTATAGAAGACAGATAAGCCGGAACAAATTATCTTACTAAAGATAGAGATGAAAGATATCTGATAGATAAAAAGCAAAAGGAGTAAGACATATCTATTTTCAAGATTCTAATAACTTACTGCATTAAGGTAATGCTCATTAAATAAGATTTTACATTTATTGTGGATATCACTGTGCTTAAACCGGTATATTTTGGCTTCAGGCAGTAATAGAAATTAATAGTTAATAAAAGTTATAAACTGACCACGTGGAATATGGAATGGAAAGAAGCAATTGCCTAGACTGTTTTTACCGAAATATAGTGCTAATTTCTTTCAAATATTGAACGTATCTGTCTGGAGGTTCCATGTTGAATGTTGCTACTTCGTCTCCAGAGGGTCAATGAATATTCGCGTTTCTTCCATCTGCTGAGGGTCGAAATTCCTGTCTAAACCTTTCAAGCTCTTTCTGTCTTGTTCTCACTCTTTGCCTCTGTCTGAGTGGCTGATGTGCCAGAAATCCTATAATAGCCTTTAACTTGGCAGAAAGAAATACATTTCTCACTTCACATATATATACATGAAACGGGAATGAAATTCAGAATAGACCGGCTACTAGAATCACAAAGGAGACACATTAATCATTAGCACTGATTTAGTAAAGGCATGCTCACAAATATATAAAATGAAAGGATGAAAGATATGCTCTGTGCTGTGCAAAGTATGAGGCAAAATAGGCAGTGTACATAGATTTTGGGTGAGCGAGTAGAAGACTTCTTACTTATTCTCCGATAAATTACTGCAGTTTTTTTCTGAAGTAATATTGCAGTTTGTTGTGCACTTTTACTGCAGTTTTACTGCATTTACTGCATTTGTACTTCACTGTACTGCAGTTTTACTGCAGCTACATAGTTATATAGGCTGAAAAAAGACCGGCGTCCATCAAGTTCAGCCTTTCCTATATCTGTTAATTTGTTTGTTGATCCAAAAGAAGGCAAAAAACCCCCAGTTTCGCTCTTTCCAATTTTGCACTAACCAGGGAAAAAATTCCTTCTTGACCCCAAAATGGCAGTCAGATTTCTCCTTGGATCAATAAGCTGTTTCCCCATAATTAAAGATTATATCCCCGAATATTATGTTTTTCCAGGTATCCATCCAGTTGCAGTTTAAACGTCTGTACAGACTCTGATAAAACTACCTCTGCAGGCAGAGAATTCCACATCCTTACTGTCCTTACTGTAAAAAACCCTTTCCTCTGCCTTAGACTAAATCTCCTATCTTTAATATTTTTGTAAGGAAGTACAAATGCAATAAAGCTGCAGTACATTGAAGTACAACTGTAGGTTTGCAATATAATGAAGTAAAAGTGTGGTAAATGTGCAGTAAAAGTATTGCAGTATTGCAGTTTTTTCATGTCTGCAGTATTACCTGTATTATTACCTCAGATAAAACTGCAGTCATTTTTGTAAGTTTAAAAGGTTTTAGTGAATGTGAAGGTGATGTTACCAAAAAGATTAATGTTTAGAGTAATTACCTTCTTATCACATACATTCAGTAATGTGCAGATTATATATATATATATATATATATATATATATATATATGGTATCAAGACCATGGTTAGCACTCATTTACTATAATTTTAGCCTCTAAGTAATTGGCAGAAATGATAAAATTGTTAGATACCTTTTTGTGACTTATACCTTTCACTGAGTCGCCTCCATGACATGAATTCAATTTTCAGATCATCAGATACTTTTAACCCCTTAAGGACAATGGGCGGTCCCTAAACCCATTGAAAACAATGCATTTTGAGCCTGTACATGTACAGGCTTTGTCATTAAGGGGTTAATATGCTGTTATTTTAAACAAGCACAGATACAATTGGATGACAGTAATCTTTAGTTACTACATAAAGAGAAGATATTATGTATAAACACTGTTTTTTGAGCATTATATTCACTAAAGGAAGAGTTGACAAGAGGGTCAACCCCAGTGAGCTTCTGCTGCAGGGAACGCTTGGCTGGCCGGATATAACGCGTAGCTAAATCCATGAAGTGTCTTCAGTCTCCTAACGCATTGAAATATTCTTTAGACAGGGCCAGCTCAGAACTTCTTGTGGAAGACATTTGCTAGCGTTGGCCCTTCACAATGTTTGTTGAAGTGAGAGAGCTGAATCCAAAGCCATCCTTCAAACTCTTGTCCCAACTCTCCTTTTAATGAATGAACCTGAACAATACGTTATCACTGATAATGTTACTTAGGAAGGTTAGTTTCCAAAAATCCACACTACACAGAAGCTGTAGCTCGTTTTAATAAATGAATCTAATAATGTCAAATGCTGTGATGTTTTACATTAAGTGGAGCGAGCATACCCATTGCTCGAATAATTCAAATACATCAAATCATCATTTTTTCACTGCTTCCTCATTGATTTCACTACAATAATATATATATTTATTTTCATTTGCGAACAGAATTTCCACAAACCACTTCAAACCCAGTGCTACCACCTACTACCGTAATGCACTCCCAGTTACTATGCTTTTTAGATAAGGGATTCATAATCTTGAAGGTTTACTTAAATAAAACAGATGTTCTTAAAAAAAAAACAACCAGTGGCTCCCTTCTCCTTTTTTTTTGCATTAATACACTTGATTTTCTTTTGTCTTTGTGTATTTTCTCCAGGGTGGTCTAATGTTTTATATACAAAACTGGGATGTTACAGGGATGTGAAATAGAATTCAAGTGTATACACTGTATATATTTATATATATATATATAGATAGATAGATAGATAGATAGATAGATAGATAGATAGATAGATAGATATTACACTCAAAGTGAAGAATAAATAGTCTATTTCATTTTAATTTATTATTACAACCTGACCATCTGCCATCTGACCGTGTCGGATAAAATTGTACATTTTTGCCTAAAGAAGAAAAAGTTTGCATCTTACTTCTTTAAAGTTACCAAAACATTACTTGAGACAATAAAAGGGTATTTATGCATCTAAGGGCACTTTAAGGTCTTTAAAGGATTATAATGTTTTTTTTTTTATATTTACAGGGAGGAATAAATGAACTATTATTCCTTGTGCTGATATCATCGACGATATTGCCTCAGATAAAAATACTCATCAAGTATCATAACATCTAGACAAAAAGATACAGTCGCATTTGCTAATTCATTGGCACTGTTACATGAAAACGTGTTCTCTGAAAATGAATTTCTTTTTTGGGCAATCTAAGATCGCACTCCTTTATATCAGTACTGAAACCAGTGAACTATGATCAAGTCTCGTAGATTTATCAGTAACGACATCTGTGGCAGATTTTTTTGCCCAGACTTTCACGCAGCTCTAACTTTTCCGAAATGCAAATATAAAAGTATTGCCCATAAGCAACGTCCATCCATCTGGCGACGTGTCTGCGCATTGATGTAAGAAACACTGGAAATAATCTGCAAACCTATATGTTTAACACGCAATATTGCAAACGGCATCTGGGGAAGTCAAAAGCCAATTCCATTTTTTGTTTGTAAAGAGCTACAAATGTAAAAGCAGATCTTTTACTTAAAATCACGTTGAATGATGGACCTCTACTGGCATAAGGACATCCACTCCCCACATTATTATCAATGTATCCTTAATAAATATAATCTTTAATCATTAATATGATTTATTAATTATTAATAATTCTAAGCATTATTATGATGGGAACATAAGAGCAGAACTAGCATGAATAATTATCTCAGCATTTCCCCAAACTGTATTGGAAAATTTAAACATGAATAGGTTGGCAAACAGTGGAAAATATTCCCCCCCCCAATAATTTTCACAAGAAACAGAAATAATGGAGATATGAAAAAAGGAATTTATTTTTTGTAATTTGTTGGCTCAAAAACGGTATCGCCTGTGAAATAATGTAATTTAGACTTTTTCTATTTTTCATAAATATTTACCAAGAGTAAAAACTGTAATTATATTAGCAGCGCTAGATACTAATATTGTGATTATCAGGATTTTAAGGCTGTTTTTTGTTTATAACCTAAATGCAAAATAAAATCTGTTGTCACTATGATAAGACTGTTGCGTTAAGTAGATTTATCAAGATTACAATGCTAGACTGCTTATTAAATCTGTCTCAGGAAAAGTCTTTGGAGAAGGATAGTTTGAACATTGAAGACCACATGGTTCATATCAGATCAAAGAAAGTTTATACAATGAAATCTCCAACTATGCATGAAAATCCTCGAAATCTGACTTCTGTTGTTGGAACAATGCAGTAGGTTTATTAATGGCACGGCTTTCCGTGAACATTCACAGGAGTTTATCCTTCATTTATTTGTATATTTGGCCTTATTTGTAACACCTAATGCCACCGCTAAATGTTTTTTTTTGGATATCAAAATTCATAATTAACAAATACTTTTATATTTCACCTCATCTGCTTAACTTCACATTTTTACAGCTGAAGGCAGCATTAAAAACAGCATCCCTCTTGTCGTTGAATGCTTTTAACTTTACCAGAAATCCTTATAAATCATATAAGTTTAATCAGGAAAAAAAAAATGATTTGACTCGCCACAATATATCCAAAATAAAAATTAATTAATTATTAATTAATTGCATAACTAAAAAAGGCTAATATGCCAAAAAGATTACTACAAAAAAAGCAATAAGTGTATAACTACATATAATATATATATATATATATATATAATATATATATAATATATATATATATATATGATATAAAATATATCATCAAATAAGGTGGTAATAATCAGTTGACCAGTAAACCTAGAATTAGAGACCAACGTGAGACCAAGAGGGAGAAGATGCCTTGTGTGGCTCCCAATTAAATCAATACCCAATACAAAATGATGGTAAAAAGCTAGAAAAAACCACATCCGACTTGCGTTTCTAGCCAAGTGTCATGAAAATGGTTGCCCAATTCAAGATTTTTCTGGAACACTTGACTTCTGCAATGGCAGGCAAGCAATTTCTTGGTGGGGACTGAAATTCTGAAAATCGCTTGAACATTATTCCTGCAATTGCATCTTTCCTCATTGCTCCAATTATATACACAGAATGTTATAGCATACGATATAAAAGTGCCCCGGGCCTTAATTACCCGCTGACTTCAGTCATCTTCTGATACTCTGATTAGCGGATACGGATCTTCTTCAGTAGAATTGCATTTGGTCACCATTGAGGTAAATACTTTGTAACTACCCAATCTCTGGAGAAACAGAGCTGTCAAATACAATCCGACATCAGAGAGAAAAATATAACAGCAAGATTTGAGAGAAAATGTGATTATACATTCAGCCAGGGTAGTATATTGAGCAATTTATGTATTAAAAGCAGAAGCTTGCAGCAAAGTTGCAGTTTCAACATGAAGACTTCAATATATGTAATGAAGGGCTAACCCCATTAAGCTTTTACGTCAAGGGAGTTAGCTTCGTATACAACAAAGATAACGTGGAAGGTTTCTTGAACGTCATGTCATTGATTTAACTCTGCAATTGGTGTCTGTTGAGTGCTAAACTTATACTGAAGTAGACATTGATTATCTGACACCACTGTTAGTTAACATTACTTTTTAGTAATGGAAATATTGTCTTTTTCCCCCCACAGTTTAATGCAGTGAGCAGTGATAGGATCGTCTATGGTGGTATGCGGCAAACAATTTTTCTTGCAGCTGAAAAAAGTTTGCTTGAGCTATATTCAAGACATCCTGATCCCAAAATAAATGATTTGCCTATTTTGCCAGATGGCCTTTTCGGATAGAATTGGAAAAACAAAATGGCGGAAACCCCTGTTACACTCAACAACAGTAGAGATTTACTTCTAAGATTTTATTTTTGAAAGTGTTCTAAAAGTCACGTTTATAACTTTATAGTTGTTATAAACAATGACTTTTTTCTTGGAATCCATAGCGTATGTTTTATTCTGAATTTAGTTTTAATTCATCATTTAGAAAGCTGATGGACACTGTTCACACTTACTATGCATTTGACGCTCATTCTATTCTAAATTCTATTGTCTGATTCACAGTTACATACAATATTCTACATAATATATCCATTAAATGCTCAAATATAAAAAAAAAAACGACATGCAAAGAGAAGATAGGCATACCCATGACATTTGTTTCCCTAAAATACACATATTGTTTAATTAAATCTGTAAAATACAAGTACAAAGTTTAATTGCAAACAATACAGCTTCCTGCATTTAGTGAAAAAGCCTCTCTGGAATTATACCTTATTTAAAAGCCTCACATAATGAGTTTGCAGCGATCACAATCACGATGTCCATTAATCATTGTGTATTTATACAAGTTTGTCAGATTAGACATATTTAGCCAAAAAGCATATATCCAATTTTACTTTGAAACGTTTTCATTATAACGCATATAAACAATTGTCAGCATCTCAAATCTAATATTTATTTCATTACCCCATCCCACCCAGTGCACATGTATTAAGGTTCAAGAGATCCAAATTAGGGAATCATGGTTTTTTGTTCCATAATTAAATTGATTGCAGAAATAATTCCAAAATGTTTATATAGAAGAGATGTGCAGACAATGAAAAGTTAATCCAATTAATACATGTTATAACTTGGAAAGACCGAAATTCGATAAATTAATAAAAAGCTACACATAATATGTAAATATTCACAATCCAATATATTTCTGATATGACAATTTATTCAATTATTCTCCTAAAACACAAACATACTCGATGTAAACCCATAAATAATGATATGACGGTTTGAGAACCAGCCCTAAAACGGGGAAATATCAGTTTACAAAGAAAAAAAAGAGACTTTTGCAATAAAGTGAAGTGTGTGCATTATATGTGACAAAAAAATAATTTTCTTAATTTTATAATATCTGACAGTGAATTAAAGCCATGCATTTTTTTTGCAAAGCTTGGTACTTTTAAATTCCTTGATATAGAAAATATGAATTTAATTAAATTAAAAACGTGGAACTAGTGCTGCTTAAAACCCAACGATCCTCTTGTCCCAAAAAAGATTAATGTTAGGTTTTACTCTGGGGATAGTGAGAGAAGTCTAAATAATTCTAAGCCCTTACATTAGTGATGTAATGTGAAGCTGCATTATGGTACAAAAACCCTAAAGAGCTGCTGTGTAAACAGAGATGTCAAACACTTGTTATTTTAAAGCTGGTACATGTCAAGAATGTGTAATAGCGAAGACGTACTCGTTAAGGAACCGCCTGATTCATGGCCTTCTCTGAGACAGAGGAAACGGACCTCTATTCTAATATAAGCAATGCGAAAATATATTCTTCAAGAAGATCAATTGAGTTAGGACCCAATGAATTAATTTCATTTTTTTTTCCATTATCATATAACATCAATAGAAAATGGTTAGAAATGAGCATTTGTTGTGTTTTAAGTAAAAAAAAACAAAAACAAAAAACAAAGATTTTGGATGTATGCTGCAACTAAACATTGATGATGTTTCTGTGCTTATTTGAGGGTTGATTTTGGCTAATGTTTTGTTCGTTTTACTTTATTTTAGATTTTTAATAATGTATCATTATTTTGTATGTAATTAAAGTACAGTATAATAATAATAAATAATAATAATAATAACAAAGCTGGTTCCAAGGATCTGGTACTCCAGTGAACCCCGGTGACATCTATTATCTACAAATATAGGACACTTGGAACTGTGGTGAGCCTTCCCAAGAGAGGACAGCCTACCAAAGTTCCTCCAAGAGCGAAGTGTGATGGTCTGGGGCTGCTTTGCTACTTCAGGACCTGGACGACTTGACATAATTGATAGAACCATGAATTCTGCTCTCCACCTGAAAATCCCGAAGGAGAATGTCCGGCCATCAGTGTGTGACCTAAAGTTGAAGTGCAGTTGGGTTATGCTGCAGGCTTAAAAGAAGGTTTTAGAGTGTCCTAGTCCTGACTTGAATCTGATTGAGATGCTGTGGAATGGCCTTAAAAAGGCAGCTCATGCTTGAAACTCTCCAATGTGGCTGAATTGAAACAATTATACCAAGAAGAGTGGCCAAAATTCCTTGACAGCGATGTAAACGCTCATTGCCAGTTGATGCAAACCTTTGCTTCCAGTTGTTGCGACCATTACTTTTTCACATGTGTGATATAGGTTTTGATTAACTCTTTACCTTCAACTGCATTTTATGTTTACTCATGTTGTCTTTGTCTTATAATAAAATTAGTTAGATGATCCAAAAGTGTGACAAATAAGCACAAATAGAAGAAATAAGGAAGGGGCAAATACGTTTCCACAGCTCTGTATCGTCTTTTGACTATTTACAATTGATTGGAGGATTTTAAATGCAGTACTTATTCTACACTCTTGCTATACAGGAAAATGAATGAAAACACATTTAGCAAGCCACTCCCTTACACTTACCACACATTACACCTCACTCCCTCACACCTATCACACCTCACTCTCTAACACATACCACACATTTACACACACTAGTATACTTACAAACACATATTAACACACTTACACATACACACTAATATATTTGCACACCTTTACATACAGTGAGATACTTACACACATACAGAAATACACACACGCACACTAACATACTTACACATACAAAGATAAACACATACTTATTTACAGGCACACACCTACTAACCTTTGTTGGCTCAGGATGGAGTAGGCCAGCAACAGCTTTCTGCTCCCTCATGGTCCTCACATACTGCATTGTCTGAGTGTTGATAAATGACATCATATCCCAGCTCTTAGACCGAGTGTGCTGTGACTGAGGGAGTGCGGAACCTACGGGGGTTGGGGGAGATAGTGTTGGGACCTCTCGCAATGCGGAGGCTGTGGGGGCCTCCCTTACGCTATATATAACTCATAGAATATGTACCTCTAAAATGTTAAAAAAAAGAAAAAATTGCTTGAAAAGCCAAATATTTTCAATTTATGTAAACATATTTTATTAATCTTTGTTCTTTATAAAATATTTTAATTAAACAAGACTTTATTTTTCAAGATACAGACAGTAAAGATATTTCAGTAGATGCATTTAATATTTCTTAGAACAGGACTGATCACCTACCAGTCTTTTAAAGGAAATGTTTAATTACACCTTAGAAGACTTAGAACTGTGTTTTCTTTGATGTAATAAAATCCAATTTTTAAAAGTAGACAATCTCATTAAACAGAAATCAAATACTTAATTATAAACATTTCCTTTACATTGTCTGTGAAAAATGGTTTGTATATAATTTATTTTTTTCGACTACTGTATGCTGATAAAGTACTGGATTAAGAAAACTCATCGCTGGCCTTTTGTTGTCAAGGGTCAGAATCAGCCCCGATCTGGCAGTCTGACACACTAAGGAAATGGCCACTGGGCTGGTGGCCGACAGCACCATTCTTTCAGCTGATCTCCAGTGGCAGATCAGTCCTGAAGTGTGCGGCCATTACTGGATATGGACATCTACACATACAGTTTGTCCACGGATATCAAGCCAACGCACCTTATTCATCAGGCAGCCTCCGGTATTAAAGTGTCATGGCTGCCTCAACATCACCAGTCCTGCACTGGCTGGAATACCTCCATGCCTGAATTGTTCGAAATCACAAACTTCTACGTGTTAATTACATGATCTGTATAGTTCTCTTGAATAAAATCTTTAGTGCTGTAGTTAGTTCCAAATGTATTTACAAACGCTCTATTTTAATTACAACAGCATGTCAATGAGCTATACTTTATATATACTGTAATCTTCTACACCAGGCAAGCCTGGAGACTTGTTGGTTAGGAGCTGGGTGTTGAAAAGTGGAAGTTTAGGGTTGGGAGAGATGGAAGAGGTTTGTGGTGTAGGAAGTCCTAGTATATATGATTTCCTCCACATGCGTGCAGCAGTAAAGGGGATTCTTTAGACGTAATGGGCCCGTTTGGCTTGTTATGCCTGCGGTGAAAGGTATGGTGTACAACAGCAGGAGCAACGTAATCTGTGATGGCTGTAGTGAGCCGCCGCAATATGAAGGCAGGAAGAAGTAGAGATGTCTGAAAGGAAGGGTAGAAGTCTAGGGAAGAGAAGAAATAGTGGTTGGAGAAGGAGAACGGAATATGGCTGGGATATGGGGAACCAGAAACGGTGTGGGGGCTCCTCAGTAATGATTAGAATGGGCCCTAGTGATGTATTTCGGAATGCAAGGCATATGTTCCTTTGCGGAAGACATGTTGACATTGCAATGCCTCCAAATGATGTTTTGTCTAATATGTGAGAGTTTACATAGTCCTAAAATAACTGCATTTTTGCAGATTCATATTTAAAACCAGCCACGTATATTCCTACTTTACTAATTTCAGGTCTCAGTACTATTGTGATGAGTGTGCAATCGTAAATCTATTCCTGTCTACAGAAGCAGTCTACCCATTGAACTTGACCTGGAAAAGGCTTAAGCCCCTCATTAAGCTTAGTGGCTCAGATGGTTGGAATAATTGGATGTTAGCCAGAGGGCATCTATTTAGTCTATAATTAGGCCATTTCATTTTCTTCCCTTTCAGCAAGTGTGCTTATAAATTAATTTGAAATCCTGCTGTGAGAGAAATACAAATAAATATTAAGATATAAACCCCCTCCAAGGAGTTATTGAAAAATCCTAGCTTCAATATTTAATATGTCTGAAAGAGAACAAATCCCGATCAGTAGACTATAGGGGGTGGATGGCTGGGTATTCCATTTAAAAAATGTTAAGTCTAATGTGTGTATTATAAGAATAGCCTGCTTGTTATAAATTTGAACCATAAGTGGGGATACCTGAAAAAGTTTAGGACCCTTAATAACCAGTGAACCCCCCATCTGTAGATCCATCTTATTGTCATGACCATAGTGTGTCAAAAGCATATGTGAATTTAGCATACATAGTCCTGCTATTTGCATTGGGTCCATCTAAATTATTCATTATTTGCTCATGCCCCAAGAAACCAAAAACTACCCCTGCTGCTGACTCACCCCAACTGTTTAACCCATCATAAGTGTAAGGTACCCCTTGATTTATTTTAATGAAATCAACCTGAAAATTTATATTACTGTGGATAACATAACTGCCTTATATCATTGATATATTTTATAGTGCACATTGAGATGGTATTTGCTTTTAAATGCCTTTAACATTTAAAGTTGACCTATTTTAGTTTTTTTTATGGGTATAAAATGAATAGTATATATTTCTACCAGCAGAAGTTGAAAATATGAAAATCTGCATATAATCTGCATATAATATTTTAAAATCTATACTATAATATCAATATCAATTTTGTCTGAAACTGGGCCATTTCATGTAGTTGTATATCGATAAGTACATTTTTAAAAAAATGTTTACAACTTTGGGTCAAATTGTACCTGTATGTTATATACAGTATAAGGGTGCAATATACTCATGGGTTTGCCGAGTTGATTACCTTGAATAACAGGACCATGTGCTTATGTTTAAAATGTGTCAGTCTACAGATGATAACCTTATCTATGCATTTCTTATATAGTGTGTTATAGACGGGCCATTAAAATATATTTAGCTCTACTTAATTGCATTTTGTGTTGGGTTTCAAATAAATTAAATAATAGGCTAATGTTAGTATAATGTAAGACACACCAAACAGCTGCATAGGCTAATTTGCGAAGACAGTGGTTTATTGAGTAACGTCAACGAGGCTTGGAGTAGAGAATGTAAGGATTTAGGAAGAAGGGAGAATCACGGAGCCATCCTATAGCTGAACTCTTCTGTTGGCTCCGCTACCAATTAAAGGACCCAAGTATTAGATTGCATAGTCCCTAGGGTATCTAATCAAAGAAGATATAAAATATGCCACAAGGCATTCTCACGTTCCTGAAGGGGATATTCATGTTCTGTACACCCTAAGGACACATAAACAAAATATATGAGTGATAAATACAAACACATTTTTGGTTACATGCCTAATGTAAATTAGTTTTTTTATTATTTTTAACATTAAATATTATTTATGATTTTACTATGTTACTAAGTTACTGTGTAAGGAAGTAGCTAGAATTATATCGGCTAAAATATTATTAAAAGTTAACCTGTGTTACATTTCAAAACTACTCTAGACACCTAAAAGTGGTTTTCATATGACACAAGGCTAGGAAAATTATTATGACAAAATGCCCCTTAAAATTGAACGCTTTTGTCTGAGATCGTTAGCAAAGCATATTATCCGAGGGTAAAAGCCACTTTATAGGCCAAGTCCAGTTTTTATTAATAAATCTTATTTATCAGGATGAGCCATCACAACAGCCCAATGCGTTCAGCCCAGTCCCTTCACATTCCAGGTCCAGTAGTTTGCGAATACACCATGGTACAAGAGAACTGGACAGAAGCTGGACGGCAATGTTGGTTTCTTCAACAAGGAGGCTTCTTTAGGTTATGTTAACATAAATTATCTATTGTGTAATCATGACAATCTTATTATCATGTATTGAGCGTCCATGAAGTTAGAAGTTCAGGAAGTGCAGCAAAAAACCACTGGCAGGTGTATTCACTAAATGGAGCTTGAGAATTGGCTAAAAATGCAGCAGCAAATTCACTTAAACCAACTATCATTTGCAGCCATACAAACTAAGAAACAGTGCACCCCAATAACCATGGGGACAGAAAACGAAAGACACATAAGTCAATGCAGGATGCAATACAAGTTCCTAACACACAGGAGAATGTAAACTCACTCCCTTGCAACCAGCAGCCCTTCAGTGCCATTAAGTTGGGTTCTTTCTTTTTCGACTGGCTTTTCTAATCTTTTCTTTTTCTCTATAAGGTCCTTGAAAGGACAATGTACCCCCCTTACCAGGGGAAAATACAGGTGAGGCACTAACTTTCTCTTTCCCTCTCTGAAAGGGTGAAAGAGACAGAGGGCCTGTGGCTGGCATTGATTCTGGACAGTGGGTTTCACTCGACTTCTTAGCGAATAGACCCATAAATCTTTTTTTTGGGGTGGGGGTAATATAACGTTTAATGGATGTCTTTTTGTTATACAATATTACATGATGTGCATGTCGCAGACATGAAGTGTAATGTGTCCAGGGCCGGCCCTACTTTAGAAGGGGCGGCACTTTGCGGAAGAGAGAGAGAGGGGCGGCGAGTGGTTTTCGCTTACCCGCTCGGTGCCCCTCTCTCTCTCTCCTCTGCGGCGAGTCTCCCTGTTCGGTTTGGTGCCGGCTTGTAATGCTGAGCGCCGGAAGTGGCGTCAATTTCCAGCTCTCAGTCAGCTACAAGCCGGCACCGTGGCAGAGCAGGGAGACTCGCCGCAGGACTCTTTAAAGGTAAGTACCGGGGGTGGGGGGGGGGGGGGCGTCGGCGAAGTTTAAAATGACGCCAACCCCCCGCCGACGCCGGCGGGGGGGCGGCATTTTAAACTTCGCCCCAGGCGGCGTTAAGTCTTCGGCCGGCCCCGAATGTGTCTGTTACAAACAAAGGTGAGGAATGTGATGAAATTAATATTCAACTGCAGTAAGTAGTTTAAAATGAAACATTTTATTAAAACGTATGTAGCCGTTGAATCATAATAGAAGTAATGATGAAGAAGCATATTAAACATTAGCGTCCATGGACTGGCATGCTCCAGTGTATAGCATACCATGGGATTTAGTTAAGACATTTTGATTAATTCTTTCTCAAGGTGTGAAGTTAACCTGTTGACAAAGAGAAAATATATTGCATCATGCATTCCATACCCTTTCTGGAGTCTGGTAAGCAGTTCATTTGTCAGACTATTTCAGTGGTATAATAACCTATTTTATTTTCCCTAACATACTGAGATCTTTGCCAAAAATATCTAATACCTGATTCTTTTTTTTTTTTTTAATGTTTGCTGGGCAGCTGTTAATTTCCGTCTATATAAAATTAAATTCCAAAACAGTCACAATGTCTCAGCAGAGACATCTGGCAAGAACCATTCCGAGCAGTTCAGGTTTCTTCTGGAAAGCTGGATCGTTTCAGATTACATATTCCCCTATCCGTGCCTATGTTCCCCTGTGATTTCTTTGCAGATCCACACATATAAAATGGTTTGTGTGATATAGTCTCTAAAACTATTTCTGTTCTTATTAGCACGCAATGCAAAGTTGATGGATAATAATTGTATGGATAATAATTGTATATATACATGGAATCCTACATGGAATCTTGGTTGTGTTTGGTGCAAATTAATGTATCCAAAAGAACACACGCTGTTATTTTTCTAGAATATAGAAAAACATAGCACAGCCTATTCTTCATCTTTTTTGGCCTCTCGTTTGCGGGGCTGATGGGAGCGAATATTCCCACAAGGAACCCGCTCAAAAGACATGAAGGTCTACAGGATTGGTATTTTTATTACAACTGGGAGAGGTGGTTTGGGCTCTCGTATCCATATAGCCAATCTGTCTTAGCTCATGCATGGCCAGCTCATCCTCTTATTGTGAGAATTGTCTTCAGGAAACTATCTATTTTAAAAATAACCTTTTTTTTGGACTTGATGCTTGAATTAAAGGGGCTTCAGAGAAATAAATGAGCAGGACCCTGTTTGGCAAAATATACAATTAGGGGAAACTGGGAGAGACTACTAGATACAGACAGAGTTAAATAAATAGTTTTCATTATTATTATACTAAGAATCTGTTCACACCTACTGAAAAGATTCCCGGGGGAGACTTTGTAGCGCAACCGTTTAAGATAAATATAAAACGTTCAAACAAGTCTGAAAGCGGGTTCAATTTGGACGCTGACATAAGTGAAAAATGTGAAGAGATGACTTGACTGTACCAAACTCCAAGGTAGAAGGTACTAAGGTCACCTGGTTTTGGTCAGTCAGTGAGTATTGAGCCCTTCCTAGTACTACATCTGCTTAAAGTCTGGTATATGCTAAAGAACATACATAAATGTCTAGTCATGAAGGACACTTTTGTCTGAATACACATGATTGCCATGGAGCTACAGTACATGACCCAGAGTCTCAAAGGTTTTACCCCAATATGTAGGCATGGAGGAGCACGTTCATGGGTTCAATAAGTATTGAATATCGTTACCTCCAACAAAGTCATGGTTTCATATGTTTAGTTATTAGAGCTATTTGGTTTCCACTATAAAGAGCTCATGTTTTTTTTTTCTAGTGGACTATTGAAGGGTTATTATTTGGATATTTTGATATATTCCAAAGTGTGTTGATGTTCACTCAACAACCTGTACTCTTAGGAGAAGAAGATACGGGTTTAGTACAAGACATAGGAGCTTGTTTACCAAAGAGCTGTCCCACCACCCAAAATGTAGAAGGCCGGGGAGTAATAAATGTGTGAGTGACAACAGAAGAATGAAATAATAGGTAGGAGAGCATTGTTGTATTTAATTACATCTTCCAACTGCATGTGCTCTAGCTTGACATACCTACTTTAAAGTTGTGATGACTGCCATTTTGAACTTTAACAATAATACTCAGCTTCCATATCAAGAATGATATACACATGTTATATGCAATTCCAACAAACATGTGTTAACCAGAGCTGACCAGAGTGGTTAAATCACTGTTGATTACTGACTGATGATGTAGAAAAACCATGGAGTATTTATGTGGGCCATGATGGTAGTCAAATCTTTAAACAAAAAAAAACCCAGAATACAATCTAGTTTACCAAAATATACATTTTGAATTTTGGGGACAACTATAATTATAGTTAACAGTGATGTTTATGGTTATTTTTGTACTTAGGAATAGATGTTAATAGAGCTTTTTATGCATTTTTGGGTATATGAGGAAGGAAATATTGACCGATGATGGTTGTTAATGAACAATTATATTACTATATTTTTGAAGTAATGGAAAGTAATAGCCACCAGACTGGGTAAACCTTGAATTTGTATTATGTAACTAGTTAAGTTATTTATATTATGGGTTTTTTTAAAAAAAAAAAGCAGAAAAAAGTGTACGTTTCATAAACCGATGCAGTGAATTTGCATCACGTATGGATCAAATGGCTGTAAGAGCAGCCACTTTAGTTAACTAAAGACAAATAACATTAAAATTACAAAAATCACACTTGAAAAATTAAAACCTTCAGGCTACGGATTATATTTTAACGTATGTAAATAAAATACAACAATATACCAAATGGTGCATATGTATGCTACACAAATATGTTTAAAAGGTGAGATTTTCTATCACACAAAGTGTCATATAAATATATATTTGTTTGTTTTGTTTCATGCATTGAATGAACTGACATGTGTCTTAGTTCATTTAGTGAATATTCCTGACTCCATGGATTAACCCCAAGCAGCTGTAAATAACTGAAAAGAATTCCCTAAAACACACACACAAAGTAATGCTGCCTAGGGCAGACTCCCCCCCCCCCCCACCACTTCTCATGCGATTTTATGAACCAGCCAGTCTGGAAAATTTTGCATTTGTTTGCAGGAAAAGTAAACACTGCCAAAATCAACAACTTCCTTCCTTTGGGACCGCAAAGCAAATTGGTGTGCAGATTACTGTAGTCCAACAATCTTCAATTGGAGTTAAGCAAACCCTTAGGCTCCAGGGTTGTACCTCTGCTGCGATAAATCTTTTCCATGCATTGCACACTTGAGAGGTGAAGTAAATTAAAATTGATCTCCCTTATAAATATGTTGCCAAAAATGTTTCACTGACCATTAATGGTTTACTGCTGGTTTCCTCCACGTCGGGTTAAGTAACTCCATTGCAGACCGGTGCTGATGAAGGATTTAATGGTGATTACTTTAAAAGAAAATGATGTCATATGTTGTCACCTGCCAAAAAGAATCTAACTGTACAAACTTCAACTGCTTTTACAGTAAATCCCCACAAGACACCACTGGAGCCCCAAAAGAATCCCACAAAAATAATCATTAGGGTTGTAGTGATTTATATAATACAAAAAAATATTTCCCAGTTAACAATTTATATGATGACTTAGCAAGTATCTGAATCCTTAAAGGGACACTCCATATGATAGCCGAGTTGACCCCATAAAAAATATTTTTTTCACCTTAAAAATACATATTATTTTCTTTTAACCCCTTAAGGACAATGGGCGGTCCCTAAACCCATTGAAAAACAATACATTTTGTCCGTACATGTACAGACTTTGCCATTAAGGGGTTAAAACTACTTCTCGCTTGCTTATGCCATTTGCCAAGTTGGTGGCTGCAAACAAGTCTGAAGAAGACAAAAGACTTTGATCTGTCTGTTGTATAAAATGTTTGTATATGGAACAACTCGTGTTGCTTGCTCCAGAATTCGGAAAGGTATGGCGACCATTGGATATAAAAGTATATAAAATACGACACGCTCAGGTAATATAATGAAAAGAAATGAAAAGTTATATAGAGATAATGTCAATGTTAAGAGAACTTGAAGTCAAATAACACTGGACAAATAACCAACTTCATAAATCTAAATAATTTAACAGAAATGTATGTTTCATTCACATAGTAACAGTTTTATTTTTGTTTCGGGAAATCGATTGCCGGCACATTTTTATTTAAGAAATAATTTAATTTCTAGTTTAACTCACACAAATTAAATTGTGAGCAATGAATACATTTGGAAAACATTTTTGAATGTAAGTCTTACTCTTAAAATGTATTTTCATTTAAGTAAGTGAATTAAAAAAAAAGCCAAAATCAATATAAGGATGTTTTGAGGGAAATGTGACTTAAATAAGGAGTACTTCCCTAGGTGTCCTAATTGTAGATCAATAAGCCTAATTTTAGGTTTTATGTATAAATGAATAAAAGGAGAGAAAATACAACTTTGAGATTACATTTCTGTTGCTAATGACAAGGTAGATATTATGTATAATATTAAATGATTTGGAGTTCTGTGTTTTGGTTGGGGGCTATCCTAGGCCCAATTACCTCAGTGTCCGCCATCCTAAAAAAAAATCCCTAAAACACACACAAAAATACTAATGCTGCCTAAGGCAGACTTTATTTCATCTCTCATGCGATTTTATGAACCAGCCAGTCTGGTAGTAAAAAAGGGACATAAAGGCTTGGAGACAAAAAAGGGCAACTGGTATTTTTGCAGTACTTTTAGCTAAATGTGGCACTCAAAGTGCTGTTATTACATTTATCGCAATGTTCAGCCAACCAAATAGATGACTAAGAATCATGAGATGTGCGTTCCACAGCGGCTGCGGTACGAATCTATAATTATATAACAGCTAACCTTTGGCACTCCAGTTGTTAAGTACCTTCTTTCCCATGAGGACCAGACTGGCTGAGAGTCATCGGAAAAGTAGTCTCAACAGCTGGAGTATTAAGTAACCCTAGCTGCAATACATTTTGAAATAAACTACCTTGTGCCTGCAGCCTGCAAACTGCGCCTGCCCAGACGAGAACTCTGTGCCTGTGAAGGAGCAGCTGCCGGCGTGAAGGAAAGGAGACCTCTGACAACAGGGGGTGTACAGAATTAAATAAAAACTTTTTTTGCCGAACTGTCCTGACTACCAGATGTTTTTTAAGCTCTCTATGGCTAGTTAACCTTCTCTAAACAGCCTACATGCCTGCTGCTGCTCCAGTGGGCCTCTCTGAATTTCCAGAGGGGCAAGTGCCGCTCTTGCCCCTCTCCTGACACCCATGTGTGTAAATATATATATAGAAATTAACCTGAATTTTTGGCCCATTGCACATGCCTAATATATATATATATATACACAAACACACGAATTCGGAATAATGGCGCCGTGGGCTCATGTACAGAAATGTGACTATAATTTCTTATTTTATTTCTATGATTACAGGATACATATTTGTGACCAGGATACAGAACGGATAGTAAATGTGCTGTTACTTGCAAATATGACAGTCCATATCCATGTGTGATTATCTTTCCAATTTATTTCTTACATGTTTTCCCCACAGATTGCCAAAAACCAGGTGCAGATTTAGCAGATATCCTTATTCCGCTCCAAAGGATGAAGAATATGAGAACGAGGAATATCTATTATCCATTCATACAGTTTGCCAAAACCTTGTATGAATCTTATTATAATTTTAAGGACATAACTAATATTGGAGAAGTAAATTTTGAGTTACTGATATTTCCTAAATTTGGATTGCAATGCAAAAAATGCAGATATCTCTATTTTCCATGTATAAAATAGTTATGATTTATGATATTTATGATAATTTAAAATTCAATGCGAATCATACACACAATAATTTAAACAATATACAACATTTCTATTTAATACACATTTAAAGTGTCTGTGAAAGGAAGTTAGAACGAAAAACAAAAATAACCTTATAAAATAATTGAGTGTATTATCAGTTTTTTTATATCTAAACATAAGACTATTTGGCCATAAGATTTATAACATATGCCTTTCCAGATTGCATTTTTTTTCCCACACATAATTTTAAATGCCATGTTGGTCAAAAAAAAGATAATAAAACTAAAGCAAAAGATTACTTTTTCTGTGAATGTGCACCCCCCTGGATTTATATGATAAATTAGCAGTGGGTAGGGACGTGGAACCTAATTTTGTTTGAATGGAGAGCAAGGGTGTGATTTTAATTTGCCCGTGGATTTTGGAGTTCTTGAAGTATAGATGGTTCCCCCCCCGTTATATTTTTTTAATATCCCTAATGTATAACTCCTGTCATATTTTACACATGGCAAAGTTATTATTCTTGATTTAACCATCATCTCCACACATACCCTAACATCACAGTTCAATGCACTATATTAAATTTAGTTGCTTTATGGAAACTATATGTAAAGTTTTGGAATCCAAAATGCTCAAGGTATGCATTAAGGAGTTATAGGGGAAAATTATTAAATATATTTTAGCTATAACGTTTTATAGCTATAACGTTGAGCCCATAGTGCCTTATTAACTATTACAGCCGATGGAGTTTATGTACACCATATGACCAAAAGTATATGGACACCTGACCATCACACCTATATGAGCTCGCTGGACATCCCATGGCCATTAATGTGGCTTCCACTATTCTGGGAAAGTCTTTGGGGTGTTTCTGTGGGAAACAGCATTTGTGAAGTGAGGCACTGATGCTGGAAGAGAATCCCTGGGTCGCAGTCAGCCCAAATGGGGGGCCCACTTGGTGCACGAGACCCCTCTGCTGCAGCAGGACTGTTTGCAGAAACATAAACAGGGTCCATTGTGGGCATCAGTGATGGCAGAGCCAGCTTCCTACTTCATGTCATGTAGTAGGATCAGTCAGCAAGAAGTTCCTTTTGTAGTCACATGATACAGTCGTGTTGACATTGCGCATGGTGATCTTCGGGTTGTGTGCAGCTGCTTGGCCATGGAAACCTATTTCATGAAGCTGCAAACGAACCGTGCCGATGTTGTGGAGGTGGTTGGGAACTCTGTAGCGAGTGATACTGCAGATGAAAGGTGACTTAAACACTCTGTGAGTGTGCATGGTCTTCCACTTCGTAGCTGAGCTGTTGTTACTCCTGGGTGCTTTAACTTCACCATAATAGCACTTAGAGTGGAAAAGACCTTCCAGGGCAGAACTTTAATGAACTGACTTGTGGCAAAGGTGGCATTCTATGGCAATACCATGTTTAAAATCACTCTCCAGTATGACCCATTCTCCTGCCAGTGTTTACCTATGGAGGTGGCTGCCTATGTACTGGATTTTAGACACCTGTTAGCAATGGGCGCAGCTACAACACCTAAATTCAATAATTAGAAGGGATGTCCACATACTTTTGGTTATAGATATCTTTGCATCTATGGCATAAATCTTTGTAGTATGAACGTTTTTGTGAAATGATCTGCTTAGAATGATAGCGGGTGCTGTCCTATATCACAGGGTTTTATGTGAGCACATTGGCATGTATTTTATGCTGAACTTTATCATGGTTGCCCAGGGCCCCCTGAATATTAAAGATAAATGTATATGCTTGATTCTTTTCAAGAAATGCATCGCTGGTCGTACAAAGTAATTGATCCTTCATCGTTAAAGAGCAGCTTGGCTGTTATTCAATTTGCAGTAGGAGTAATTTGCAGGCAGCTGCTTGCCTTGTGTCTCACAATGAAGGAGGACAAAGACCACACTTGAAATTTTGAACAGAGAGTCCTGTTTTGCAAAAGAACATCTTCTATAGTCAAAGGTTGAGAATTGTTCAAAGTTATTGTCTATAATTGGATTGGACATCAATGCAAAAACCACCTGATCTCACAAATCTGAAGAGATATCGCATTGATTGCGCATTGCAGTTGGAATCCTCACCCCCCTGCTGGGTTCCTTATAGGATTGATCATCGTCAATTGCGCTGTTGCTGAGAAACCAGCCTGATACATTTCACATTTCAATGTAACGTAATAATTGGTTTTATAAATATGTGTATGCTGCTTTAAATAAAAAGCATCAATTCTTCTAGATACACTTGCACACTTGTTTTTTGAAGGCACTGGGCAGGTAATTTGTTCCAAACATCTTGGAGAACTAGCCACAGTTCTGTGGATTTAGGCAGCCTCAGTGTTTTCTTTCTCTTCATGTAATCCTATATATATATATATATAATATATATATATATATATATCCCCTTAATGACAAAGCCAGTACATGTACAGGCTCAAAATGCATTGTTTTGAATGCGTTTAGGGACCACCCATTGTCCTTAAGGGGAAATATATATAAAGATAAAGAATATTTAAATTTTTAATACAGGCCGATGATATAAACTTATATATATATATATATATGGCCAGTGGTCAACAGTACCACACACTCCCCCAGTCTGCTCCCCCAGTGGCAGATCAGGACATGCAGCACTCGGCCAGCGGCTGGTTATGCCCAGTCGCAAGCTATGACATCGTAAAAACATAGAGTGTGGCCACATTTATGTCATCAGGCGGCTGCTGTCCTTAAAGTGCCGGGGCCACTTCATCATTGCCAGCCTGACCCTGTATCAACATACTGTATATACTAACAATGCATATAAGAATAGTTTTTTTTTTTTTTAGATCTGAAGATTATGCGATCACTTTTGGGAATCCAGAACAGCTTGATTTGCTAAACATGACCTTCTTCCTACTAATCATTTTCTTATTTAGAATGTTATGTTGGACAAAAACGTTGCTACGTTGTGTTTATTCTGCGGTAATATTTGGCTGGGCAATGTTTTCTTTAAGGAATATCTTTATTGGGCTGTTTAACAAAACGTTACTAAGAAAAGTGGCCGTTTCTAAACAAATGCATTACTCCTGGCACGGTTTCTTATTTCTGAATTTGTACACAATAGCACATCTGTTATGATGCAGATTTTTTTTCCCTCTCTCTCTCTCTCTCCAGGCTTATTTCTTCCACATTAGCACCCACAGAGACATTGTAACACTGAATCATTTGCAAACCACATGTGCTAAGAGAGAAGAAACCAGATCCCTGAATTATGAGTACTTTCCCAAATGACCGGTTGTGGCTAACAGTGGTGTTATTTATTCATATGTTTTGCAACGCAGTTTATCTGCAAAGCTGAATATCTACAGTATGGGTCTTTTCTCTTTGCTCAGCCAGAGGTCTGTCTTGGGTTTACATGATGCCGTAGCCATCATTAAACACACACCAAAAAATAATGACAGTTTATGTCTTGTAATTAATTCGGGAGCCTGTAGTGAAAGTCATTTTGCTGACGGCTACAGTAAAAAAATTTAAAAAGCGTATTACATGCTATAAAAAGTAGGATAAAATAATGGTGCTTTGTGGAGTAATTTCCCATTTGTGGTTGGTATGTTAATTAACGCGCTAATTTATAACCTGAATGGATGGATGCCGTGGGTTCTGGTAAATGACAGTGGGTTACATTAAATTCCAGACTAATATACTATAAATGTGTTGCGGTAAAGCTCGGATTTGGCTAAAACAACTTGGCCATTACAATAGATAAAAGCGATCAAAATCACATTTCTAAATGGGCAGATTTCCTAGAGATTAGACCCAATGGTTCTGCCATTAAATTCTACTGTATGTTTCTATGTATTACTCGACCCAACAAAGCAGAGCAACATAAATTGCACTTTTACGCAATTTTTGGCATTTACCAAGAAAAGCTTGGTAGAAAAAAAACAAAACAGGTTCAATTGAAGTTTAACTCATTTTGAAACTTGTTTGGTGATATGTTAAAATATTATTCATCATAATATAATTTTAGATTATATATAATCTTATTATTTTAGGAGACTCGAAGGCACGGGTATAGCTGGCACTAACGAAATTTATCTGCTAATGGCTCATGCAATCATTTATTACCAGCACACACGGGTTTGATGTGGTGTCTGTGAGTGAAGACATGATTTCCAGGCTCAGTTTCTCTTTCTGGGTAGGAGCAGAGAGAGACGTATTCTGGCCTAGATCAGCAGGTCCAGAGGGGCAAAACCAGGGGTCAGATCGCACTCCTGAGTGATCAGGCACGCCGATGTATTGCTGTTCAATGGGCCGGTTACAGGGGAGATGTCTGGGATATGATGTCATAGCCTAGTGACCCGTATTGAGAGGGCACTGCCCTGGGTCAGGCCTAGAGCAGCTCCAAAGGTTAATCTGTCAATGGTTAGTAAGTAGCGTCACCCTAACACACACTGGTAGCGCTGTCCTTACACAATGCCGCTGCCCTTACACAATGCCGCTGCCCTTACACAATGCTGCTGCCCTTACACAATGCCACTGCCCTGATAGAGCTGCCTTGAAAAGTTCCCGGATTACCAGGCATGCACAAGGTGTCATCGTATGATATTGTTGGCTTATGTTTGGTGAAAATGCGGCACCGCACAATAATTTGCATCTTTAATATAACTGCATATTGGGAGTGGACCAGAAGAACCACAGCCAGGGAACTAAGAACCCAATTTGTGGCTTTCATAAGGAGCCTTCATGAAGATTCCCCCTAAAGCAGTCTTTTATTGCGCTAAAGAGACAGGTGCATCAACTATACAGCGAGAACAGGAGTATTAAAGACAGTTACCCTGTTACAAGTGTAGATAAATAAATTATCTCTAGCGGCAGAGGTGCGCCATAGTTTGGCCAAACTAATATCAGTGCAAAATGCAAAAAGAATCCAAACTTAGTATTCCTGCTTGAACGCTACTTTACAAATGGCTTCCTGCACACTGGGCCGTTTTTCTACAAAATGACAAAATCTAATATTCTTAGAATTTAGTTTTTTAATATTCTTATATGCCTATTTCATATAGTATTTTTTTTAAATTAAACACTTATAAAATGTGAACCATTCTTCTTAATCAAGGGGTCAATCATTTCTTATAATGATCTTATTATGCAATAAAACAAACGGATCTCATACAGAAAAGTACACTTTATATCATTTAATGCGTTCTTTAACATTTTTGTACATTTTTGTCCGGCAAAATACATTTTCTGGCATCATTCTTTCCCAGATGCTAAAACTCTGTGCATAAAGTTTCTTTAAATCCCTCTGGGGCTTAATGGAAACAAAATTAATCCTCTCTTTACTCTCACAGTACAACTGTTATAAACATAATTTAGCACAAGTTGACTACACTTTGCAGCCCTATTTATATTTGGTTTTTGATTAATTGCATTTAACTTACAGCTCCAAAGTATTATTCATTTAGAAAGATTTTTTTCTTCATTATTTGTCAATGAAAATGATTTATATCACTCGAGGTTCATGACCTAAAACGGCTAATGTAATGAATATGTACAATAATATATAGTGATTTATTTTTATATTCTCGGGATTTATTTAAAGGGAGCCATACACTCAGACAGACGTCTTGCAATTCTATCTTCAAAATTTGCTACATTTTTAATTTGTTATGGAGTCATTGGATATTTATCTTCAGTTTAGCAATTCTCAATTAGACAAATCTATTTATTATTGTTCATAGCTACCATGTACACTGGTTTGGTAATTGTACTTCAATGTCAAATACATTTATGGAAATGGTAAAAATATAAAGTTTATTTTATATATATATATATATATATATATATATTCTTAAAATAATGCAATATTTAATACGTGAAAAAAGGTATAATGGTATTTATGTTGGAGTCAACCCATCGTTCTGGTGTGAAGCCCCTATTATGGTTGAATTGATAGAGGCATTTAAGCCAACCTCTTGTCTGGTCTTGAAGTCAACCCATTTTATGGCAGTTAAGTAACACTGTTTGTTATCATCTCCCATGGGGTCCTTTGACATTAGAGGTTATATTGTGAGTTTCGGTAAATAAATAGTACTAAAGCCTCATTATTATTTTTTATGTATGTTTGCATGTTTGGGTTTGTGTCCAGGTTTGGTAATTTGTGTGTACCTCCTCACCCCCCAAACAGTATTATATTGATTAACAGGATATTTCTTCTCATTTCATACAGAAACTACGTTAGTGATAAAAACTAGTGGTTTATATTGATATTTCCGGTCCATCCAAGCAAAAAAAAAAATATATATATATATATATTTTTTTAGAGGGGCAATTTCCGGCAACATAGACGCTGTGGACGACCAGGGCCGGACTGGCAAACAAGAGGCGGCTCTGACACTTTAATTCCAGCGGCCACCTGATGACGTAGATATAGCTGAACACTTAGTTTTTATTCTTATGTATGCCAGATTATATATATTTATATATATATATATATATTTATTCTTACCAGACATGTCACATCGACATTTTCAGTGTTGTTTAAAAAACCTTTATTAATGAATACATTAACAGCTTTAAAACATATCTTCGGTGATCTTATGCCACCTTTTAGGACAATATCAATTTTAGTTTTTTTTTTGTCTTTTTTTAAAAAATTTTTAAGCTATCGTGATTATTTACTTTGTCGCATTGACTTTCAAGCTAAATGTTTGGAACGAAGCAAGCGAATGTGATATTCTGCGAATGCATGGGCTGTGTCTACAACATGCATTCTACTCCTTGTTTTATTGACGCTTCGCGTAGCAAACATATAATCTCTAAAGGCTTCATTTTGCCAGCGCTGCGATGTGAGTTGGGAGGATGATATGTGACACAATAAGGAGCAGAAAATCTATATCCGATGACCTCTGAAGAATTAATGAACCGCGAGCCTGGAAACGAGTTTAGAACAGCAATTATTAATAATACATGATGGCTAGTTCAATATTGTGTATAGAAGGGGAAAAACTCAATTTTTATCTGAGTTGTATGAAGACAGACGGGCTGGGATTTTTATTTATTTATTTATTTATTTTTTTGTGCTGAGAGATTGATTTAAGATTCACAGCATGAGGTGTGGGATGCCTTATGGATTCTTTTTAAGCTGCAACATAAATAGAAACCTGTAAACAAAGTCAATATCTATTTCTTTCATACCAATACAAGTATATATATATATATCAGTCTAGTGCGAGGGTGATTTAGCGGAAAAATAACTTAAGATGCAATTATACCATTATGTAACTGGGAAAATATTATTTCATTGAGGGAATTGGGAATGTTCTCATATGCTTTACCAGCGTCCACAAGATCATTATTAAAAAAAGAACACAAATAGCCAACTCTATCTCACGGTTTCTAGCTGGCCGAGGGAGTTATTGGCTCCCTGTAGCTTGTCAAATGAAATCCCAAAAGCTCAATCATTTATCATAGGGTTATAGAGGACGGTTGTCCTAATTAGGCTCTTACATGGACATATGGACCCTCTTGTCCGTCATGGTATCTCGGTCTTGTTCGACTTTTCTAACCCCAACACCGCTAAAAGAAACGAGTCGGAGACTGGAAGATAAGAGGGTTGTGGAGAAAATGGGTTAATATTCAAGACATCTGGGAAATCAGATATAAATGTGTGTAGATTATTAGTGGTAGCGATAGTAGTAATGGTAACATATAGACAGATACTTTTGCAGCTACCTTACCCGATTAAATAGGATACATAGAAAAAAGATTTTCTGAAAATGAAGAACTATGTCAAGGGAAGCCATCCATCGGTGCAAGACGGTTGGACTGTTAGCCAAAGGAGTGTAATGGAGCACTTCACTGTGACAATGTTCCATGTTCCAGACAGGGAGGATACAGATAGTCAGATACCAGGCCAAAAGTCAGTAAAAGCAGCAAGATAAAGAGAATCAGGGTCATAAACGACGGCCTAAAAATAACATACCGGATCTGTTGCTACAAAACACAATAAATGTAGGTGAGAGGCGCCATTTTGCAATGACCCACCAGGCATTTGAGCAGTTTGCCCAATGGTCACTCTGGGCCAGAACGTAATACTGACAGGAATGGATTCAAACATTGCTTATATAGAAAAAGCACAAACTAGCGATGAGCAGGACTGGAGACATCAGAAACTTGGTGCTGCAAGCCTGGTCACAATAGGAGAGCAAATCAACATCA
This sequence comes from Spea multiplicata, assembly GCA_009364415.1. Lineage (NCBI taxonomy): Eukaryota > Metazoa > Chordata > Amphibia > Anura > Pelobatidae > Spea > Spea multiplicata. Next base: position 66,811 of record VKOC01001114.1, on the reverse strand, counting down.
GATACTACTACAAGCAAACCAGCAGATGGACCACACAAGGGCAATGAAGCTTCAGATGAGCAGCCTTTTCCAGGGTTAGGAATGGGAACCAGCTGAGACAAATTCAGGGTTGACAACAGGTGTAGGAGGCACTTCCTTAAGAACAAAGCACAACAGAAAGCCTGGTGGCAAGTCTATAAAGCGTAGAACCAGCAACCAAAACATTATCAGCTCCGGTACGTCCAGATCTCCACCAAGGACTTCTACATCTGGCCCTCTACATCTCCCAAATAGGAAAAGAGCAGACTGGAGCAAGATTCTTACACTCATTTCAAATGAACCCTGCATTTACATTTTTTTTATAATCACATTGAAATAATGTACATAAAGTATATTTTTTCCTCAAAATTAAGCCCGATAATGGCTTGTTTTCCTAAAATATGTACTGTATAAGCAGAGTATAAAATCTTATAGGTTACTCTATTACCCAGCCTACGTATCTAATATAAGATGTAATAATCACGCTTTTTTTTTTATCTGAAACTTAATATAATTTAAAGTTAAGAATGATCAGCTTGAAATTTTAGGAAATTCAGAACTAAAACTCTTACTGGAAAATTATGATTTAGAGTTTGACCGTGGACAGATTTGTATTTTTATACGGTAAAATCATACTTTATTATATTAATAAGCATACATTTCTCAACAGGACTTTCCATTACAAAATAGGATAAGGTGAAACTGTGCATTTGTTAATTTTTAATTAATCAAATATTTTGAGGTATTATCTTCAGAAACACGCTTTGGATGCACAAAAAATTACATTTTCACGTTCTGCAAGAGGGTGGGGGGGGCAACAGATTGCAACGCAACTTAAGGTATTTACAACTTGCAGTACATCTTCTGTGAAACGACTCTCCGCCTGTGGTCCATGCACGACAGATACTCCAAATGCTTTCATTTTTAAATAATCAGCTTTTTTATGAAACAAACGGTTGTGTTTGTTACCATAAAAGGCTTTTTTTTTTCGCTGCAAATGTAAAAAAATTTGTAGCCTTCTAACTGGGGAGGACAACCACTAATATCAACTTTTGCCGAAAGTCACTACTTTATGGATGATAAATGATGACGTGTACCGTCTAAATTGTATGCTTTGTGCTTATAATATGTACTGGTGGATGTAATAATACAGGATTAAATTGTTGCAGAAAGAAAATATGTTCCCATTTCTAAATGCAGACAGGCAGACCGCTATCCGTATTGGTACAGCACAGATGTTCTGAATTTTCTTTTTTTTTTTAAAAAAAAAACCCAAAAACCTCTCTAGTTCCAAGTTGGCAGAATCTGTGTCACAAATATTTCTACACTCAGAAGAACCGATGCTTCTGTGTGCAGCTGTGGGGTTCATTTGTCAAGGCTTGTCATAAAATAGTAGGATGAGCTCAAAAGCTAAGCTTAACTAAAGAATAAAATCTCCATATTTTGGTTTCAATCCTATGTTTTCGCATACAGATTAAGTATCTTCTTTTAATGTTTTCTTTCATGTACAGCCCATTCCGGATGCTGGTTAAAGTGGATATGTCTTGTTTTTTTTTAGCATGGTTAAATGTAGTTGTAATGTTTACCTGTTTACCTGTTAACAAAAGGATAGGAGGTGCAACTGAATGTTCAGGAATAATAATTCTAACCCAATAAATGATGCAGTTATGTCGTTTCTATGGCTGCTCATGTGGACAAACAGAGAAGGTAAAATCTAAACATAAATTAGTTAATTAGATTTGTAAATAGAATTCCGATTTGATATAAACTATGAGATGCAAAATTTTTTTGAAGGTGACAAAGCCACATTGCTAATTTAAAGGACACTCCAGCCATCACATGCACTTTATATGATCACTGAGTGGTCCCTTTCATATTCAGTGTGGCCCCCTTGAAAACGCATGGAGGGATTCTGTAGAACCCACCCCCTCATATGCATTTACCGGTTTCCTTGCCCCCAGCACTTTAACTTGTAGGAGATGCATTTGGCTGAACACATCTCCTGCCTGCTCCCATGTATTTAACACTAGTCCGCTCCAGCGCCAATGTGAATGTGCAGAAAGCGCTCCTATGAATCTCAATGGGTGCACTTTCCTGCCACTGATTGTCTGCGTTACCCTATGGCCTGAAAACAAGACTACGGAGGTGGAGCTGCAGCTTCTCCTAAAGGTGAGTCATATTTTGTTGCCTACAGGTTTATTGTATGCATATTGAAGTGCTTACAAAGTACTTTTCTTTGTTGAGGATTCTGTCAGTAGACTGTCCCATTAAATGACAGGTAAGTGGGGGCGGGGATATTTTTTGTTTGTATATATGATTGCTAGCATGGAGGTGTAATTGTGTGTATGAGTATGGATGTGTAATTTTGTGTGAATGCATGTGTTAGTGAGTATGAGTAAGTGTGTGCAATTTGTGTAAGCATGTCAGCATATTTGTGCTAGAGTGTATTTTGGAAGTGGGGCAAAGGGCAAAAAAGGCACAAACAAGTTGTTTGGTGGCAATGATGGCACATACCAGCTCTTGGGGGGGATTTTCGCACCAGGGCCCTGTTACGCCCCTATCCAGGTATGTTAGTGCATGAACATGTGTCTTTGCGTGGGTAGGTTAGTGTGAGTGACTGGGTAGGTTAGTGTGAGTGACTGGGTATTTTTTTTTTGTGTGAACATTGGGTATGTTTGCATGTGTGTCTGGGTATTTTAGTGAAAGTGTGTCTGTCTGGCTGTGTTAGCGTGTTAACATGTGTCTTTGGGTAAACTAGTGTGTGCATTTGGGTATGTAAGTATGTGTTTGTATGTCTGGGTATGTGTGTGAGTGTATGAGGAGGGAGGAAGAAGACAGAAGAACAAGACGAGGCAAGAGAAGAAGTAGAGGTGTGAGAAAGTAGGCAGGGACACTGAAGAAGTCGGCAGTGAGTAGAAGCGTGCAAGAGTGCGGTTTTGGTGTTTGTGGTGGGCAACATTTCTGATTGAAGGGACGGGGAGAGGGTGTGATCTGCTCTTGAGCAATCTTTAAGTGTTATTACTATAAAACTCTCAGGAAATTCATGAATTTTGTAGTGGCATATCCATTTTAGGACACATTCAGATTCAATAAAATACATGTGTTTTTTGGGGTTTTTTTTGTAAAAGTATTGCCCCATTAAACTGTGGGCACAATTAGCATCAAAATAAATTGAAATATAATAAAACAAAGCTTCGGCAGCGCTGACCTCCAGAAATAAAGTTGCCTGCACAGGCAGGCAGAATGTGGCTGCGTGATATTTTTAAAACCGGGTTCTGTGTTGACAGGACAGAATGCACGGTAAATGCACTTTAAATACACGCAGCCCGTGTAAGCAAGTAAAACCCATGAGCAGAGGCAGGCTAGCATTGCTAAGAAAGATTTAATTACAGAACTCTATATAGTTGAGTTATCATAAACAACATAGTATGTGATTCTTAAAGGAGGTAATGTGGTAACGTTAACATAATCCCTGCTGTCATTTTTTGTATTAGAAGTCTTTAGATTTAATTTATATCATCATTATGGTACCTAAGCGAGGCACCTCCGTTAGGAAAATCACGGAAGTGTATATATAATATGCCCTATGGCATACTGAAAACATGTAACAATAATATAAATGTACATAGCAGGGATTTAATTTGGTCTCAATGGATGGGAAGAGGTTACTCCGCAGTTGACCCTTATTCTGCGTTTGTTTCCGGCAGCTACTTTTTTTCCTTAGCATTTATGGAAATTGGCGGTATGGAGATAAAACATGCCCAAAGGAAAGCCCTATCCACAGAGCCAGATTAAGCTTTTTTCCTGGGCCCAAAGCAAAATACCAATTTATGGTCCCAATATTTGCATAAAAATCACTTAATGGCATAGTCTACTGTCCCAAATTGCCTTTGATATTTAAATGTAAGGGAGTTTGTTGTCAAAACTAGTAAGTCAATAATACCCTTGAATCATCTCTCTAGTCCAGCAACTTAATAATAGGGGAAACACCATTTACTGGGGAGAAATAATCATGCACTAAGTTAAGATGGCATGTGTATATATATACGGTATATATATATATATATATTTATCTCTAAATGGATCCGTCCTGCCTTGTATCAACGGTTTAGGCTGGCGGTGGTGGTATAATTGTGTGGGCGACATTTTCTTGGAACACCTTGGGCCCCTTAGGTAGGCTGTCGCTGAGTATTGTTGCTGACCATGTATGACTACAGTGTACCCATCTTCTGGTGGCTACTTCCAGCAGGATAATGCACCATATCACAAAGCTCACATCCTCTCGAACTGGTTCCTTGAACATGACGATGAGGTCACTGAACTTCAATGGCCTCCACAGTCACCAGATCTCAATCCAATAGAGCACCCTCGGGATGTGGTGGACCGGGGATTCGCATCATGGATGTCCAGCCATCAAATCTGCAGCAACTGCGTGATGCCGTCATGTCCATGTGGACCAAAATCTCTGAGGAATGTTTCCAGAAGCTTGTAGAAAGTATGCCAAGAAGAATGAAGGCAAAAGGGGGTCCAACCGTATACTAGCAAAGTGTATCTATTAAAGTGGCCAGTGAGTGTATATTTGGTGTACTAAACTATGAAGTATTGGATTTTAAAAGGTGACACACATACTTGGAGGAACCCTTTTTGTGTTTTAACGTAGTGTGTCTTTAAATGAAGTCTAATTAAAAATAAATAAATGAATACAAACCCTATAGAGAGTATTTTGGTTGTTTGTATTACAGAGAACAAACATCTTCATTCTATATATACGTAGTTTGTAATTAGGTGTGATATTCTATGTTTGTGGATTTTTTTAACGCATTGGATGTGTGTTGTTCACATAAAAACCTAAGACAAGTTCTTATAATCCACAAATGCTATTACTACATTTGTTGTGTACTCAATGAGCATAGAATTTTAATTCATTTTCCCTGTGTGATCCTGTGAAATGCATTCAATAGATTATTGCAATTATAGGAACTTACATATTTTCTTCTATTTGTGACTCGGCTCCTTGAAATAATGAATTAGGTGTGGAGGGGTTCATACAGAATAAACAGAAACATTATTTTTTCCTAGTGACTGCAATATAATGTGTTTGGCTATTAAAGTGTTAACTCAGGGTCAACTAGTTTTTTAATTTTGTCCAACAAAGTGCAACAATGTTTCAGAAGAGAGCAGGAGCACTCTGAGGTGGGATCCACAAGTACATGTCCATAGTAGTAGGGCGGCAGGTAAGATGGTAAGAGTGAGTTTGTGTTACTGTATGACATTATTATATACATTTGTGTCTATATGGTGTTAGCATGTGTATGAGCATATGGTGTTAGCATGAGTGAGTATATGTTGTTAGCATGTGTGTGTTAAGGTATGGTGTTAGCATCAGAGTGTGTATATGAGCTTATTGGGTGTTAGCATGTGTTGGTGGGTGTTAGCACGAGTGTGTGTGTTTTAGCGTATGATGACAGGGGTGAGCCTAGGGTTACTGGAACGTAAGGGAGAGTTGGGAGGGAGATGTGTATTTATGTGTAAGCATACGGTGTCCGAGTGAGTTTATGTCTTAGTACATGTGTACCCAGGCGCCATACACCCTAGGCTCAAACCTGGCAGTGAGTGGACAATGCTGAGTTTTTTAGATGTTGCCTACTAACTAAGCACTAGTTTGAATGCTCAAATATCGTTAAATCAATGTAGATTATGAAGTCAGAGTAGATCATGTAGTCATCTTGGCAGAAGAACCTGAGAATCTGTGCGAAAGGATGAACATACTAGGCCTTTCCGCATTGATACAGACACAATGTGAAAGTGACTGCCCAATTGGTTAATTACCATCTACCAATGAGAATAAACGTGCTCTAGAGATTTGTAATAATATTAAACAATTTTTAGGTAATAGGCTTCTTCGTCCATTTATTTATCACTTTGTTGAGATGATTTTCCACAGACTATAGTATTGTGATTTAATTGTATTATTTAGCTTTTTTTGCCATTTAAGATAAATATTCGGATATTTTAATACCCTGGTCAAAGGGTTTATGAGAATTGTGCTATATTTTGTTGTGCTTGTGCCCTGGAACATAGTATTTTTATGTATAAATCACTGATTTCAAGTAGAAATTATGGAGGAAGAAGAAACCACAAATTATTGCATGTGAAGATATATTTTGGGACTTTTTTTGAATACACGCCACTGTTGCAAAAATATTTTTTTTGTGTATAATTTTGGGACATGTTTTCTCAAGAATAAACTTCATGTCCCTTTTAGAAGACTTTCCCTGAGTTAAAGAGATTACATAATCCAGAGTTTAAGAACAGGATGTGTTTTTTTGGGGACTCAAATTTTCCAAGGTGTGGTTATTGGGGGGGGGGAAACATTGTATATTTAATTCTAGAGGAACATGTTGTTTTTGGAAATTAGTCTGTCTACAGCCTCCCGAAGATATGGGTTTAGAACCCAACCTATCCGTTAGGCCAAACTGGCAGCAAGTCCGAAAGAACTAAGATTTATGGAGACAAAAATAAGATAAATCGGAAATGAATAAATATTTGTGGCTCTATACAAACACAGCCTACATCTATTTTCTGCTGGAAAATGTCTTTCCAACCTGTTCTTTTCCCCTGTGTCCTGATGAATCAACCAAGCCACCAACCAAATTCTGTAGGACGCGTATTATCATTATATTTAACATTTTTATTCTCTGAACCCCACCTAGAAAAGAGGGTTTAAAATAGACGGTCAGCAATAGTTTAAATTGTAAACTGCATTTATAGTGTTTGTCTTGGATTTGTAGAAGCAAGTGAATCGCTGCAGTTTGAAAATGCTAATTATTCTTTCACATTCCGGTTACATTCTATTAAAGCAAAAATTTAAATCATGAATTTATATTTTATTTTGGTATATTTTTTTGTTTATTTTTTTATTTTTTCCTAATAAACAATGTAGCATATAGCGCCCGAAAGAGATATTTGCTCCAACAACCCAATACTATATGACCCACAATTGCTGCTGTTTAATTTATATATTTACCTACACTGCACAGCAGAAACGCAGAGTTTATGTTGTGCCCTATGGGGGCCTAGATAATCATGGATCTGGTTGGCTTGATCACTGGATCTTAAGTGGCTGCATATCTGTATATATGTGCGAGTTTGCGTGCCTATATATTATGACTTCAGGTGTTTTTTATATGTTTGTTTTATTTGAAGGGGTCTCTTGTAATTGTAGTGATAACAATATCACAAAGTATAATAAGGTTTTATTTGTATGCATCTTCCCTTGGGAATCTCTCTGGGTCCTCCATAAAAGTAAAGGAAACTCTAGTGGTGGACCTCCTTGCTCGCTGTGCCTAGGGGGGTTCCAACCACACCTCTCTGATGAGGCCTATGAAAGCCAACATATTTAGGGTTGCAATGAGAACCAATGACCCTACCTTTCTCACTAACCTTCTACGCAGATAGGGGTGATGAAGAAGACTGGGACCCAGCGCATTGTGGCTTGGCATCTATTTCTTTTAAAGGGCACTGCAAAAAATGTCTGGTGATGCCATAATGTATGTCTACAGAGAGAAACCTTTTAATGTTTCAATGAAGGCACATTTGGTTGTTTAATAAGGAGATCAGACACCACAACATATAGTTTTATGAAATCCAACATACGTATGGATCTACAACTATTTGACTGCAATTTAAGCTCTCTACACCTTCTACAACCCATTGTCCACCTCCAAACTACAGGAAGGAAACTGGTAGAGCCCTTTGGCCCAAGTCCCTGAAATGACCCCCTCCTTCTATTGAGCATCATCATGCCTCTATGGCAATTGTTAATGTTCCACTTTACTGTATCTATTTGTATTTCATTATTTCACCGATGTAACCTTGTTCCTGTGTTGCTGTGATTGTAACTCCTGTCCAGGACAACAGAAAACACAATGTATTCATCCTGGCAATTTTTTTCTTAATAAATAAAGCTGTGCTTAATTAAAACCTGGTACACTATTTCCTTGAGTATATGATTGGCAATTGGGTTACAAGGTATAACACTTCCTTTTAATTTTTAATTACCTTAATATACAAAGAACTGCCATCTTCGTAATGTAGACATTAACTACAAATATCTAATTTAAGTTTGTGACACTAAACATTGATAAATAGCCCTTCCTTGATGTTAAAAAAATAATTAAATGACAGAATCAAGATGACTTTTTAAACTGTGTATATATTTTGATAAATAATTTAGTTAACTACTGAAACGAAGCCCAATATTATACTAAACGGGATGTTTTTGTTTAAATCAATATGGCAGTTGCTAAATGTCTAATAGAACGATCATTCTAAATTTGGATAATTAATCAAAGAAGTTGTTTGTATAATTAACTGGTATTTAATGGCTACACCTTTTACACAGATCCAATTGAACACAGCTTTATTTCATTAGTGAGTATTTATTGTAAAAGTGAGAGAACGTCCATTAAAGTTGATTGAATTATTTTGTTTGAGAAACTTTTTTTTTCCGCATTTATTTAATCCATTTAGTTATTAGTTAGTAATTAATTGAGCCCTTAATTCCTTAGGAAGATAAAATCAGTACAGAGCAGCACTAAATGATTTGCATAATTGTCGAAGTAGAAATGGGAAATGGGAAACAGTAACCATGCTTGGAACGGGTACGTTGGGGTCTTCAGGGTCACACAGTCTCAAACTGACTGCCTAATTTTCTACTTTGATTTAATTATTTCTGAGAATTCATATTGCTGCTTTTCTTGCTGCGACTTCACAGTCGACATCCGTGCTTAAATACAGGTGACAACATTCAGAATCTTTTGCCTTCTGACAGTTCCTTGTTTTTGTAAGGCCCGTTCCTAGAAACCATTTTGTTGCCACAATCTAACCTTTGTGATGGGCTATTAAAGGGGGTCTGAGTAACTTATGCTTAGAAATAAGACAATATTTTGTATCTGCTACAGTCCTCTATAGGTCACAGCTGCATTCTACGTAAGCTCCCTAAACTAAACATATTAAAACCACATGTGGATATATACCGGTTTGAGGTGGTTAATTTCACACCAATTAAAGGCGATTTAAATGAATAATTTAATAATAGTCCTCATCCAAGTATACTTGGTGATTGTATTTACAGAGATTCCATGGTACATATTTCTTTTATATATGGTTTTATAGCATTCAGATTTGTTTATAGCTACAGTGGAGCCATCAATCCAGAAACTATATAAGGGCTACAAATCAGAGTTACATACAGACAGTATCCAGTATACTATACAATAGGTAACGTATGACTATGGAGCTGGGAATACAATCAAGTGACCTGGTTTTTACTTACCTGATACATGTTACTTTACAATATAATGGTTAAGGACCAACCTGGCCCTTCTCACAGATGAAATTCACTAAGGTTCTAGCTGGGACCCATGTGAATCCCATTGAGCAGATGCACAATGTGTACAATTCACTAGACTGGCAGCCGTGCCACTTGCCCTGGATACGCACAGCCATACACTATGTCTTTATGCTCATGTAGCACTTGGCCGGGCATTTCCAGCTGATGGCCTCATACAACAGCACCCAACTGGCAGATATTGTGTGTGTGTGTGGCATGTTCGGCCAGCTGCCCACCGGGCATTTGCTCGGTGTGTCAGATGGCCAGTCAGGGCCTGGTCACAGCAACTTGGCCAAAGAAAGTTTCTCCCAAGTGGTTTGCTGATGAGCTGAGGTTCATTGAAATGAATCAGAAAAGAGTTTGTAGCCATGACTTTAAAATGATTCATCCTAGGATCTGCCAAATTCAGGTATTGATGAACACATCCCATGGGGGTTTATTCACCAGTTTCAGAGCTGTTGAGATGAATCATCTAAACTCATTAACGTCACTCTGAGATGGCCCTACAGAAAGTAGAATTAAAGTGATATCCTTTGTATTTTAGAATTATTGAAGCAAACTGGACTTTGCACTCTGTACGTTTAGATTGTGATGTGTATAAAAGTAGCTGGAAACTACAAATTGTACACACCATCTGATAATTTGCTGATAATTCTAAAAAATTAGACCTTCTTTCACTAGCTCTTTTATTTTAAACAACATACATGTTTTAAGGCTTGAGTTCATGTGGATGGCTGATTGCCTATTGATTTAATTATTTACTTTTTTATTTAACAGGCTAAGATTGGACTGAATACACATTACTATAATGGACCCTTGCCCAACTTTCCTGTTGAACTGCTGTACCCTTCACAGCAATTCTCTCCATTCCCACAATGAACACCAGTAGCATCAGAATTAATTTATTTTCTCGTTTTGTCTACATTGTTCAATTATATATATATAGCCATATTGGTGATCTATGTTCCTGTCAAGTTTAGGGTCCAGGCAATGGAAGACTAGACTAGCCAAATGGCACATTAACAAAGACCACAAAACAATTAATAAATGGACCATCTTTATTAAAACACCACTCACCATAGCGGACTATAAGACTATGTAAGGAAAAATAAGAATACATGTAAGGTTTAAACCATATCTAATGATCCACCTACATGTTATCCTAAGGTCCCCGGTGGCCAAATGTAGAACTGCACTTCATAACGAATGCCAGTGGAGAGTGGCTAGTTAGAGAGTTGCCTACTTTGATTAGCGTACCGGACTCTCCCCAGTCTCCCATGCTAAACTAACCGCAGATTTAACATTTATGCTGATAAATGCACGTTTACAGGATCTTTACAATTTACATTTCACCCAATCGTTTTATTTTATAGTTCAAAGATGTCGTATTGAACTGCTGGTTTTCTTTTCGCAACTTTCCGAAACTCTCGTAGAATGTTTATTAACCAATTGTTCAGAACAGTGAGAAAAACAATATTTTACACATAGGAAGGGTTAAGTAAATCTGTGTTATAATTATTTTTTCCAGCAGTAACTGAGGTAACGTTACGGGGATTACCAATAATTGTGCGTTTAATTCTTCGAGGATTACAATTTATGTTTATTGCAGTTTCTTTACCATGGAAATAGTTGCACCAGCTGAATCCCTATATAGAGTTCCAAGATTCTGCAACACTGGCAGGAAGCCAAACTCCCTAAGGGAAAGATCCTGCTGTCTCCAAACCGATGGAAGGACTGCTTAGCATTTTTACGGGATCCAATGTGCCTCCTTTAAAAAAAAAACTCTATCAGATTGTGTAGTATACTTTTCATTTTGACAAAAAAAAGTGTTATTTCAGATAACCTCAGAATCGTGTGCACACGGATTTAGATGAATGCTTTATATGTCTAGCGGTGGGACACATTTATGGGACACATATCTGAATTGGCTAAATAACTATTTACAGATCGCTGTGAACGTCTCTTATCCTGGCATAACACCAGTACTATTCATGGTATTAATAATTACTGTATGTAATGCTATAAAAAAAAAGAATCACGACCATGAGACCCGCCAGAGATAAGCATAGTATTTTAAAATAATTTCAGAGTAAAAAATATATCTCTCTATACATATTATGATATCATATAATATAATTATTTGTCATATTAAACTTGTTATGCAAACCTAAAAAACAATGGGGTACTTGCCAGGCTAGGCAATAAGCAAGCTTGTAATTATTCAACTAAACTGAACCACTAATGCTGTTACCTGGATAAGGGCCACCATTAGAAACTTTGAAGCCTATTACCGATTAAATGGTCTGCTTCTCCTTCTCCAGATGACCCCATCCACGCCACCATGATTTTCTCTCCTACTCATCTTTTTTGGCAGCAAAGATGGTATAGGCAGAGTGTTTGGGGCAAATATGGCACAGACAAGCAGTTTGAGGCACTGATGAGCTGACATACACATAGGCGTATGTTATTTATCTACACACTGATTCACATATGCACACATCGTGACATTCACATAAAATACATTTTATATTGTATAAATTATTAAGAAGCATTAGGAATTATGTTGATTTCAGATTTAATAATATATTTATATTATACATACAGTCGTTACTAGACGCAAGCAGTTTCAGAGAATTAACCCCTCTATTACCAGACATGAGCAGTTTCAGAAAATTAACCCCTCTATTACCAGACCTGAGCAGTTTCAGAGAATTAACCCCTCTATTCACATGCATGAGCAGTTACAGAGAATTACCCCCTTTACTAACAGATTTGAGCTTACATGCCCCTTAAAACTGTAATAGTTGTACTTGACCAGGATGTAACTAGGGCCAGAGTTGTCTGTAACAGGAAAAATGGGCAACTTTGCTTGGCCCAGGCTTACATTAGGTGCCTATGACTCAGTATCCGCTATTGGAGAACTCTAGGATATGACATCATATGCTGGCAGCAGGACGACCACAGAACACAGAAAATGTTAGTGGAGATATCTGTGCCAAAAGCTGCTCAGACATTAACCTCCACTCAGGTAGGACTGATATCCAGGGGTCCAGTGGGGGAAACTAACACCAGGCTCCCTTATGTGTAAAGACGTCCACGTCTAAGCACTATAAAACGTGCAAGCCAATCAGATCTCTTCCCTGAGTTACAGGAAAAACCTTTAAGTATCTCTCATTCCACCTACGCTAATTTAGAATGTGATTGCAGCAAAACGAATATTATTCATCTCATTTTGGGATATTTTTCACTATACCTGGTAAAAGGTACATGTATTACTGTTAATAACCAGAGCTGCATTGAGATGCTTCGTTGCACATGAAATAAAAGTGTGTTTAAAAACACAGGGGAAAAAAATCTCGTCTGTCACATCCAAGTATAAATGTTTTATTTTTCCCTATACCTGAGCACACCCAGAGGAGATCTTCTAAGAGCAGCTGTGAAATCCAACCTTTTAGTTCAGGGTTAGTGCTGGGAGCTCATTAGCACAGCCCTGCTCTTAGCGAAACAGCCTTGTTTGCATATTGAAGGAAATAAAATGTGAAAGTGCGGGAAGAGAAGAATTAGTGCCATTGCTTCTGACTGACACATCTATCTTGGCTTTTGTGTTTACAAGAGAATAACCGAGCTGCCCCCAAAGCCCCAGCTGGGCCTGATTATAATGCAGGCACTTCTTAGGTTATGTATAATTGATACCCATTTTTCCTTTAGCTAACCAATGGCGGCTCTCGAGAGTAATGCAAATGTGCCTGCGTTTTACCAGCTAAGCAAACACTAAAAATTGCTCTTTTCTCAAGGCGTATTTATTTTTACAGACCAAAGACAAAAAAAAAAAAAAAAATTTATAAAAAGCACAAATAGACGCCAACCGAGTCATTAAATATTATCCATGATGCAACGAAAAACGGTACGCCATGTGTATCCTCGCCCGCAGCATATTCAAGGTATGCATTCCGAAATTATATTTATTCAAGAATAAATACCTGCTACTGTTATATTAGACAAATAATATGTATCCTTACTATTATGCCAAAGTTAAGATTTTTTTTTATGTGCATTAAAATGGATTTTATGTACAACTATTTTTTGCTTTGTAGCCCTTTTATCATAGATTTAAAGTGGCAGTAAAGTTTGATTTTTTTTCTATGTTTTTTTTTTTTCTTAAGAAAATGATTAAGCAAGCTTTACTTTACAGTATATAAAAGGTATGGTTTGTGCATTCTCTTTGAAGATACAAGAGAGATGTTTACCTACCTGCCGATCCACCTTCTCCCTTAGAGCAAAGCTGGTGTCAACAAGTAAGAAAATGAGTGTCAACAAGTAAGTAAAGTTTTTTTTGCTTAATGTCTGAATTATTGTGCAAATATTAAACACATAATATAATACAAATATTAGAAACATAATATAGCATTCTGATTTTCTTTCATGGCCGAGTAATGTGTGCATGTACCCTTATGGAACTACAATTTGTGATCATTTCACTTATGTCCAGAATGAAGCTCCACCAAACATCTCACGTTTCACCACTAAATATAACCCTACGTCTCTTGTACGATCTCTCTGACTTATGCCTCCCCCCTCTTCTTACAAACTCATCCTGCTCAAGACTTTTTCAACACTGCTTGGTGACTTCTTGTTTTCTAAGACTTTTTTCTCCTTTACCTTCCAAAAAGCATCAAATGCGCCTTAAAAATTAATGTATTTAAAGGGTGACTGACACCTTCACAGTTTCTACCATAACCAGAAATGTTTACCATAATGATCTATATAAACGTCACCCCAAAAGAGCTGATATTTGTGGCACAACGTGGCCAATTTAGCATATATAGTCAATGATCTTCCCTATGCCTGAACGGAACCAATCACCAACAATCAGCAGCTTAACAAAAGTGGAGAGATAATGGGAGAGACATAAGGGAGAGGAACAATAATGCATGTTCAAGTTAACATGGCTTCCCCTTTGGCATACAAAAGGTAGATTTGTAATTTTAAACACAGTTATTTAGGGTTTTTGAGTCAACTGAGTTGTACCGTCTATTGTTTGGGATCCATTTTAATTTTCAGGAACCATCCAGTATGGCACCATGGCCATTTCACCAAGCTGCAGACATGAATTTTAATCTAAGTCTTTAGCACGGGCATTTTTCATCATTTAGCTGACAGGAGGTGATTCCGGCGAGGCGTCCCCATAGATATATCAAGTTAAAAAGCCAAAACCTCTGGTCAGTAGCTGATGTTGATACAAAAGATCTTGCCGCAAATCCGTATATTCTATACTAGCCCATATGCCCTCTTCTATAATCTCAAGGCATGTCCTTGTTAGGATATGTTATTCTAGTATTTGATTCATCTTGGCTGTTCATATGATGTTTAGAAGTCTGAGTCAAAACAGTGGATCATGAAGGATGAACGCCGTTTTAGTACAGCTGAGTACAATGAAATCACCATTTGTAAATGTTTATTCTCCTTTGGATTACCGGCCAGTTAGAAGTGACGTTTCCCTGGTACAAAAGGAGTGATTTTTTTTTCCATTTTCACACATGCATATAGATTATATTAAAACCTCAGATGTGATGGTTTATAAACAGATTAGTTGTTAAATCCAACAATATCTATTGTGAATCTTGGGAATAGATGTCATTATTAACTCTCTGTTGATGCTAGTACTATTTGGTCATTCCCAACAGCAGACGTTGGGCAACAAATTACAACATAAGTTTTATTCAGTTATATTCAAATTACATGAAAATGCTGACTTATTATGCTCATTAAAGAGACTAACAAAGCTAAAAATATGGAACATGTATTTCAACTAATTTCAGTGATTCTAATGGTTATTCTAAAATTGTTGTTAATTATAGGCTTCCAGTCCCAATTTCCTAATTGTATTTTCACATTAACATAGAACTTGTGTAGAACAACTGAATGCGTGAAAGTACGGGACTATTGTACTTCATTTCACGTGGCAAAAAGTAATGTCATAAGCTAGTCTGTCTATAGCAGGGTCCTCAATATCTGTAAGCAAATAAGTCTGCAATCTTGGTGCTGCCCCAGGCCTAACCAGTTAACATGAATGTGTGCAAACATATGACCTCGTCTCTACTTAATCGCACTTGGGGGGAGTGCACGTGTGACATCGCTGACTGCGGATGACCTTTTATCTGAGCAGATATTGGCACAGATATCTCCACTAACATTTTCTGTGTTCTGTGATCCTCTTCCTGCTGCTGGGTGCCAGCATATGATGTCATATCCTAGAGTTCTCCAATAACAGAGCCTGAGTCTTCTTTGAGTTTAGTTGGATTTGCCATAATGATGTCAACGAAGTCACCAGGATTGGAGCCGGTAGATTTCAAATGCAGAATCCAAATTAGTTGCAGTGAAGTTCACTATAATCCCACCCAACGATTATGTCATGAGTAAACCCACGGTGGCTGGGTACTTAGTTAGAATCTGTAAATACTCAGATCCTGGATCCTGGGTTAGTTTTTTCAGATGAAATCTCACATCAGTTTATATAAAACCTCAACATCAATGTAAAATGAAAACGATCTTATCGATATTGTTTGTGGTACTAGAATTTATTGTAGAATTCTACAACCTTCATTAAATGAATCGATGCGTCTCTTTGTGGTGTTAAATGTTCCATGTAAGCTGCAGAGAAACAGGTTGGGTTCTGGAGGTGCAGAACAAATTCTAGAGGGTGCAAGGTTAAGGAAACTAAATACTTATAACTTTCCATGGGCGCACATAGGGATAGATACAAAAATTAGGCTGTTCTTAACTTGAAATTTTTTCAAATTTTTTTTTACAAAAAAGCATTTTTTCTGTTCTCTCTAGAGAAGTGTCCGTAATGTAAATGGTTAATAAACAATGCTGCACAAGAACTTTATGGCAGAACTTGAACCATTTTTCGGTAAGCATGTAACTAGCCCTGGGTTACAGACCGAGACAGATGTGGAATCTTTGACAATCAGGCAACATACTGCTAGTTAAGGGGGGAGAGCAAAACATATTGAAATCCAAGATATCACTGAAACCTGTGCCCAGCTGCCACTGGAGAAAATGCCAAATGTCCTCGTTTTTGCACATCTGTCACTATTAGAGCAATGTATAATCACATCGTTTAAGCTTCAATTTTGCAGACAGGGTCCACTTTGGGTGAAAATGGTTTCCCCAAAGAGACGCAAAGAGACTGCAGTGTGTCAGGGGGTAGTTACTGGTAACAGACGCAATAAAAGGACGCAGCTCGTCTTTATTTACTCTTTGAAGAATGGTGCTCCAAAAATGTGTGCATGCTTATATATTGTAAACCATATTAAAAATGTAATACATATTTTTTCAGTTTTTTCTGATGCAGCTGCTGGATGCCCAAATGCCATCACTCCCAGCCAGTTAAAATGTTTCCTTTCTTTCATTTTCTCCTTTTGCTTTTTTTTCTTCTCATTTGCTTTTTTCCTTCTGTCATTTTGCCCTTCTTTTCTTCATTTTCCCATTGTTTACTGTCCTCTCTCTCTCTCTTCACTCTTTCCCCCTTTTCTTTTCTCTCCTTTCTCTTTTTTCACTTGTTTCTGTTTTCTTCTTCTTCTCTTCTTTCTTCTATATTTTCTCTCCTATCTCTCCCCGTTATTATTACCTTGCCTCCGTCCTTTCTGTTCTCTCTCTTTTCCCTTTTCTCGCGCTCTCCTTTTTTCCCTCTGTTTATTTCTCTTTTCAGTACCTCTTATTTCCTCTGTTATCTCTCTTTTCTCCTTTCTTACCTCCCCTTAAGTAATTCCTGTCTTTCTCTTCTCTCTCTAATTATTCTTTCTTCTTTCTCTGTTCTTTCCGCTCTCTTTCTTGTTTCTCATTTTCCCACCTCTCTTTACTCTCTACTGAACAAAATATTTATCTGTCGCCAGGAAAACCATGTTGATGGCCAAATAAAAGGTGTGAACCCCATGCAGCCCATGATAAGATGTCCCCAGCATACATTTGTTACAACTTCTTGCATAGGTACCGGATATGTCCATAAGCTGTTTAGCTTTCTTTACTATTATCTTTCTTTTCTTTATTATAGCTTTATTTACTATTATTCATTTTTTCAAAATTAGGTGATTGGACCTTCACAGGTGTTTCTTCACTAAAGTGTGAGTCGGCAAGAGAGTTGTGGTTTCAAATTATGCGTCATTTTCCTGTAAACTCTCCTACAGCCCCTACTTTAGTGAAAAAATGTATCCTTTAAAATAATAACACAATGTATAAATGTAATTTTAATTTATTGTCGATTTGACATTTTTAATTTCTAATGGGGTTCAAACACTTTTTGCCGGGCCAAGCAAACGTCATTAGTAAAGCTTTGCTTCTCTCTGCCTGCTGTGACTCTATTGACGAGAAGTATTTATGCCAATTCATCAAAATCTGGAAATATATTTTCTTGCTAAAAATTTAAAGTATTTGGAACACTGAGACGCTGTGCCTAGACAGTTCAAACCACATCACTAGTATACATGAATCCAAAAGCACAACTTAATACATTTCCATTGCATAGCAAGCTATATTTATTTTAGAAATCAAGAAACCACTTAATGAAATGACACATAAATTATTACTTTTCATTTCTAGAGACGACTATCAATTTTTCACGCATTGCTTATGAAAGGATTTTGATGCTTTCAGAATCAGACACCAGTCCCCATATCTACTTATTCACACTGTTAGCATATTTATAGCGTACATTACAATGTATCAAGAAGACGGCCCTTTATTATTACAATATTGGTCATATGTTATCCTGGGAGATTCGACCCTTATTAAATACACGACTAAATTTAAACTTCATGTATGGTCCATACCATAAGGTGAGTGAATCGATATAAAATTTCTTGCTTACAGTGAAATATAATATGCAAATAGTGTGCTTTGTGCAAAAGTTAGTTATTCCAGAGCTGTCCATTTATACGTTTTAAATTATCATTAACAGTGATAACATCTTAAATTTTAAATGTACTCAAACCGATAATATATATAAATATATATCTATATAGATAGATATATATTTACAAACATTCCGATATTTATTATAAAAAGAAGCTTTTTTATAATGTGACTTTTAAACCTAAAGTAACCTATACATCATCAATTATTAATATATAGGCTAATTAATAATTATTTAATAATAATTAATTAAATATGTTTCGTTTTCTTCTTCATCGTCATCTAAACCTGGTATTTAAGTGGTTTTTTTTTGTTTCCGGATATTTTTAGCTTCCTGACACTTTGACTGATTCTCATCTAATGTGGTATGTAAGTTTTTAACATCAATTTTAAACGTTATCCTGATTTTATAACGTTATCTCAAAATACATGAATAACCTTTATTTCCTTTAAATTACTATTTTATTGCTAGAAGATGAGACAGACATATATGTGACGCATTTACTTTCAGAAAAGTTTAAAATACATTTAGAAAATAATAAAAATCTTGTTTTCTCTCTATATAAACTATTGGTCCTTTTCACAGTTACCGGACCTAGCTGCCAAACTGGGAAATAAGATCCATGGCAAATTGCATTGGCAACCTTAAAATTTGCCTCCGGGTCTGTCACATTGTCAAAATGTGCATTGACTGTCTGGATTCGTTGGGTTACTTAAAATAATTTGCAAAGATTTCAACCGTTCATTAGTAGTATATATTTTCATATTCGCCATTCTGTATTGTCAGCAAATCTGCTACACAGCAAAGTCATTTTCTTATAAGGACATTTCAAATGTGATTCCAGAAATAAGTGAAAACTGGCAAGTGTCCTACTATGAACCACAAATATTTAATAATACGTAGAGGAAAAATAATAACAGGGCAACGTCGGTTATCTCAGACGCTTATAATCGGACAAAAAAAAAAGCCAACTAACCAGATATAGATCCATACACAATGCTAGCCAGATATATCAGCTTTAGTACAAATTATACTGATTAGTGGCATTAATCTAACTTTATTCATATTCTAATTTCTATAAGAACAATATCAATACTTATCTTCAAAAGCAAAATCATACCTATTCGGTTTATTTGGTATATTTCAATTTTATATATATAAAACATACTTTTGCCAAAATGTTTAACTTGGAAGAATTCAAGTCAAATGGATCCCATAGAATGCAAGCAGAATATTTTCATCATTGTTTAGAACGGTTTTCAGACTTGAATGTCGCTTCCTATTTTGTGTTGATCAACAACGGCGCAATAAAATTAAAATTTTAACGATATAGTAAAGACCCTACACAAGTGCATTAGGTGCATCCATAGTTAGCGTCCTTCAGTCCCACCAAGATTATGGCTTGCCTTTGAATTCGAATTTCTTCCAAAGTAAAAAAAAAATTATTATTATATGACCAAAAGGATGTGGACACCTGACCACTCTTCCTCTTCTGGGAAGGCTTTCCGATATGGAGAGTGTCTGTAGGGGTTTTTGCTCATTCATCCAGTAGAGTGTTTGTGAGGTCCGGCACTGATGTTGGATGAGACGCTCGGCTCGCAATCTCCGTTCCAGTTCATCCCAAAGGTGTTCGGTGGAGTTGAAGTCAGGGCTTTACGCAGGCTACTCAAGTCCCTCCACAGCAAACTTGTCAAACCATGTCTTTATGCACCTTGCTCTGTGCACTGGGGCGCAGTCATGCTGGAACAGGAAAGTTTTGAGGAATTGCCAAAAAGGTGTACAAAAATCCTGCACCCAGGCTTATTTCTGAAGCGATAGATGTTTGGAGGAGGATTCCATTTAGATTCCCTTCATATAATCAGAGAATTTCCGTCCTAATACTATCCTATTTGTGGCCTGAAGTGCTGCAAAGTGGCCATTTTTTGATATTTCGGCTTGAGCACAGTTAAACTACTTGCCTAAAAAAGGCAAAGATACACCGAATTCCTGTAATATTTGTGGCCCTGGAGACATGTACACCACTGATACAAAATAACTACATATAGATTTTTAGTAGATCAATCTGAGCTATAAAGCTAATATGTAAAATAAAACTTAGCATCGGGATTCTAAATATGCTTCAAATTTCTATCATAAGTTATTCAGACAACTAAAATATGTCTTAAAGTCTTTTAGCATCACCTGCTTTGTCCTTGTCTGAGCTAAGATAATAGATAATGAGTTGAAGGGAACTGTGGGTTAGGATATTAAACAGCACAGCCTCTAATGTCTTGTACCAAGGGCCACTCCATCATCGCCATTCACATGGACCTTTTCTTAATGGACTTTTCTTATTGAATGATTAAATGATGCAGCTTACTAAATAAACTCATTTTGATGAATTAACACCATTGAATACGATTGTCCACTTTTTGATGTATGTCCCAAGTGCTCGAAGTATAATGAATACTGAAGATCACCACATATTCTTGGGTTTCTTCATCATCCGCTTACTGGGCTTTTGTGTGGATCACATAGCTGCATGGAGACCATTGAGTCTGCCATGTTTCATAAGATGAACATCAAAGTCTATCTAAATGCCTTTAATGTGCCCTTTAAAGGACATCATTATATATTATATATATATTATATATTATATATGTTAAAAAAATATGATTTTGATCTATCTGCAGGGCACTTCAGTTACGAAGTAGGAATATTTTTTGTGTGTTTATGTAGTAGTGTTGTGCGCTTGTTGTGCGCTCCTTTAGATAATCAAGTTGAGGACGTAACTTGGATAAACATGTGTAAGTATGTCGTTCAATCACTCTTCCAATATACTCTTGGCAAAACCTTTATTTTTCTAAATGTCTGCTGCTAGCCAATGTGTATACGCTCAAAATGTGATTATTCTGTATAGCGTCTAGCGATTCATGTTTATTTCTGAACAAACTAATGAACAGCTGATATTGCTATAGAAATCCAGATGGACTGATGATATTGCTAATCAAAAGTGAAATTCTATTTAGCATTTACAACCAG
Organism: Spea multiplicata; assembly: GCA_009364415.1. Taxonomy (NCBI): domain Eukaryota; kingdom Metazoa; phylum Chordata; class Amphibia; order Anura; family Pelobatidae; genus Spea; species Spea multiplicata. The sequence continues at coordinate 45,464 of VKOC01001114.1, read as the reverse complement.
TATTACAATTGCCAGATCTGATTTTCCAGTTACGCCTTTCCAATCACAATTCTTCAGAACAATATTTTTTTTTTAAAAAATGAAATATTTAAGATCTTCTTGAATAATTATAATTGTTCCACTTACTGATTTCAATGAGTGCATTTTAAATTAGAATTGATTGCCTATTTCATATGGAAAACAGGACCTCCAGATAATCCATAAAAAATATTAATTGTTTAAGATATCCCAAGGCTTCAATTTCTTCTTAAATTTATTGTAATGTTATTAATATGCAAACATTTTGTTTTGAATCAGCTCAAAGTCATCACTCTTAATATCAATATGCCTCTTTTCATTTATTTTCACATACCTGGGACTGTGAAAGGCACTTAGCCACAGTTTGTGCATTAAATCCTCTGAGTGACTATTAATCATTACCAACTCATAATGTCAGCGTTACTACTCTTTTCCATAGAATATACTTGAAAAAAATGTAAATGCATTGCCGATATATGAAACTTTTAATTATCTTCTAATAAGTAACCATTTGAAGTGCCCCTGCTTCTTCTTAAAGTAAATGTTACCTATGGATCTCATTGAATTATATAGTGGAGTATACTGAACTGTGCCATTTTTTTTTTAATGGATTTCGGAGTCCATTTGGCATGGCCTTGGATGCAAATGAGTACATCCATTCTTTAGTTATAGGTGTTATAAAATAAGACTTTTATCTAATTTTCCTCCTCCTCCTCCTACTGGTTGTCCCCTCCAAAAGCAAGAACTATAGTTAAGTAAAATTCTCCCACTGATCCCAATAGGTGTAAATACAGGCAATCACAACATTCTGCCGGCATAAATAGGAGGTATATTAATGTGGACGTGATCTTTTAAAGTTAGGAAAATAACTAGTCCAGGTGCGAGTTGGGGCATTTTAATCGGTCACGTACATCTGTTACTGTTGTTGCACAGGAAACCTCAGAAGTTTTGGTCACATCCTTATGACAATTTATTTGTACTCTGTCATCAGTCATTTTAGAGCAAAACATGTACAAAAAGCAGCACTTTCACATTTTGCACATTTTGTTCTTAAGCAGATTTTAGGTGATACGCTTAGTAATGCCTACTATCTCCCTTCTTCAAACATTCCGGTTTAGGGCTTGTGTTATAAGCAACTTGCACCGTCAATTTTAGCTAATATTGACTAGAATTATTTATTTCAGCATTGCCTGTGCTTTTTAACTATGTTGTGCTTGTGGGAGAACACGTGTTTCCTCATTTTTCTATTTTAAAACAAACAAAAAAAACCATAAAGAAATTAAAAAAATAATTTTTTCTTAAAATCCAATTTCTACCCCCTAACTCTAACTCATAGGAGTCAAGACCATCACAGCATTAACCAGGAGGAATTTTGCTTACTGAATTTCAATGGTTGTTTCCACCGAAATCCCATTTATCTCTTACGGACCTCCAGATGCCAAAACTTGGCCTGGGGAGACCATTGGTCTCCCTAGGAGTTAAAGGTCAGTAAGAGCCTACTCATTTTAAGAGTCACGATCCATACATGCTTGCTGCATTGATCTATGAACACTGTTCTACTACTTTTATTCCAAGGTCATAAACACTGCACTGTTTTGCTGACACTGTTTCTCAATTATGGAAAATCAAGCTCTTACAGGCTTTTGATCTTTAATACAAGAAATACCTTGATGGTCTAATGGGATTATTGGTTAGAAAACTCAACTCAATTCCTAGCAATCCTTAACATGCAACAGAATACAAATTGTATGGAGAGGAAGGCAAAGCCGTATTTTTTCTAGAAATTGTGTATTTTGTTTGTTAATCAAAATTAAAAGCAAATTCCATAACTAGACAAGCTTCTGGGAGCGGCTGCATACTCAGAGATATTGTTAATATACACAGGCTTTTATTTGCCAAGGTGCTCCAAAAATAGCCAGATATATGTAACCAAAGAAAAATGGGCACTCATGGGTCTTTGCAGTAAAGTGCATTAAACACTATTTTATTTCAATCAGCACGGCCAAGGCTTTGGTTATATATATATATATATATATTATATATATATATATATATATATATAAATCTTCTGATTAGATTTGCCACATGAAACTTGATTGCAATGGACATCCTTTCTTTGTGTCACTGGTGGTGAGAGTAAGTCGGAAAAGAAAGCTCTTGTCTTGGGATCACTATACACTACTATACTTAACTCAAAGAAATTCATTTGGATTCCTCAAGAAAGAGATGCAAAAAATCTTCTGTTTCTCAGCAAATCTATCTTCATAATTCTTGGCTCCTGGTGAACCTCCGCAAAGGGGCATAGCCTCCATGCACATCCTCTCCTCCAGAGAAAGAAGACAGAAAAACAAGGTGATTCAAGGCAAGAACACAGAAGTGATCGGTGGAGACGGTAGGAAGATACTCGGAGAGTGTGTGAGAGATTGTGAATAAGACTGAATGAGAGAGTAAGGGACGGTGTTAGAAAAAGTGTGAAAAGGCATGTGAGTAAATGAGGGTGGGTGACAACAAATGTAAAATGCCCTCCGAATTTGTACAAATTATGTTTGGTCCACTTGCACAAGTCCAATATACATGATGTTTATCCACCCTCCTATACATATCCCATTGATAATTGTCCTGTTCTTGTTCATTGGTTGTTGATTTACTACAAATCTTCTACAAGAGAGGGCAGTAGGGGGCAGTCTATGGAGATTAAGATTTTATAACTAAGGTCTGTGTTCAATAGACATATTAGCTTAACATTTTGAGAGTGGGTTCTGGTTTGCCTGGCTTTAAAAGGTCATGATAATGGCTGATAGAAGGGGTGTAACTAGAAACCATGGGGCCCTGGTGCGAACAATTGCCCCCCCCAACTTCAACTATTAGTCTGTGCCATCATTGCCCCCCAAACAACTTGTCTGTGCCTTCTTTGCCCCTCCCCCCTTCCAACATACAACAAATGTAAACACACTTACTCATACTAACACACACTCCAACTCACCCCACTTACATAAAGTTTTGATAGCTATACCAAGCTTCCCAGTGATGAGTGGAGCCACCAGCATGTCCTGCACATCTCCATTTGGCTGTGGTTGCTAAGCTATACCTTATCTAAGAGTTGATGGCCTCTTATGATGGTTAAGAAGCATGATGGGCAGTAAGATTATAAAGGGACACATAGTAGTTGGCAAATGACTCAGAAAAAGCGCTTAGGTCAAGGATTCTAGATCCATCGCAGACAGTAGATATCCGAGTTTCAGATTGCCCTTCTGTTTTCTCAGTTTATTAGCAAGCAACACATCTGACTTAGTTATTACATTTCAATTAAAAAATCTGCCTGAAGTACTTTAAAGCGAAGTTGAATATTTCCCTGTGTGCTTCCTTGTGAATTTCAATAAATAAATGTGCTGCTGGCTGTTATGTGCAAGAGCTCTAGCATCCTCAATTTATAAAGAAGGTCAATTGTATGTTGCCTGTTACGTTTCTCAATTTGAACATCTTTCTGGATAAATAAACCCTTGCGTGTTTCCAGAAAACTCAGATTGAATATCTGGAGAGGTAAATAATTTTTATTGATACACCACTGCCATCTGCCTGGCTTTGGATATTCCTCTCAAACCAACACAGTGAATGTGACATGGCCTGACCATGTTATGGACCCAAATTGATGATCTATGAGAAGTGGTCAATGTGTGTATAAATCTGATGGCTAGTAGGCAAAATCTTTTTTCAAGGGGCTTTTGTGTGTCCCGTGCACCATATGAACCAGGAGAAACAAGCCTCATTGACTACATGGTTATTATGCTCCAGTCATTGAACGAGTTGTCCCAGGCATAGGGGTGGTGTCTATGTTGGGATTCAGGGCTAAGTTTAAATCTTCTCCTGTAGGACCTTACCCATTCTGTGCTCAATACTAGTAATAAAATAGGAGGAATATTTAAATGTACAATATCCATTTCATTTCACTTCATGGAAGTCTGTTGACATATCATGGAGTACCTAGTACAGACAACTATGAATACATTGGAAAAGATGCAAAAACAGAGTTTGCTCGCACCACAAGAACATTGCCTGAAGGCATATGAAAAGTGTGTATAAATAATACTCTCCAGGTCAATACGAAAAACTCTCTGGAGACATGATCACCAGAAGTAACATTCAAAGAACACACAGCCAGCCCTGAGACTCGAGGAGCAGATATCTCATCATTAGGAACAGAAAGAAGGAAAAGCAGAGCTAGGAAATCTACTGGGTGACGGAGAGGTGGAAGCCCTCAAGAAAGGGGCCGCTATTAATCATTACGAAGCATTATAGTTGCAATAATGGAAAAGTCTTAAATAGCATAATTAATCTGGATATTAAAAAAAAAACCTCAAGGCTGCTAATCTTAACCTTTCCAAAATATTAGGGATCCAGAAACAGGCATAAGACAATGGACTCCAGAAGCAATAGTATTTTCTATAAATTGACACATGTGTTTGTTTCTCCATATTTGCTTAATCTGGCTGCATCACTAAGGAGATGTCTATATTATATATATATATATATATCCTGTAAAGCCAGAAGAATTATCTTTCACTGTCTGATAATCCCACATTGGGACTGTTAGTGACTATTATAATGTGACACAGATTTGCTTGCACTGTTGTTTTTGTTTAAGGTTTATGCTGACTCCTCTTTTGTCTCAGTTACCCATAAAATTCCTTTTAGAATATAACCTAATGAGTGTGACACTCATAAGACCACCATTGCTTGGAACTTTGTATGTAAAAGCTAGATTGCAGTTATAGGTGGGTTCCTCAACGCCTGTTATAACCATATATAATTTATTTATTTGTGTACGTGTATTTTGTCATGTAATTGTTAACTATCCTATATATAAATTGTATTAAAAGGTCATATATTGGCTTCTCAAGTAGAGCAGAACAAGAACCTGAACAGAAAAACCATAGAAAGTGTTTACTGGCCTCTACTAATTTGTATTAGTAAAAAAAACACATTTTTGGCACCCAGACATTTAAACACCTAATATAAATATATATTGATGTAGCATAATATAGATGGATACAGTCACAGTGTATCGGTCCATGCCTTTGTTCCAAGTAGATAATTGATTTTAAAATAAAATTGCTAAACTCCTCTGTGACTGAAATCTAGTTCTGAAAAAAAAGTTATATTTCAAAAGCGGGCCAAGTTGCATTAATTTAAAAAAAAAAAAAGACATAGCTGTCAACTCACAATAATTGACAAAAATTGCAGGAATAACCAAATTATATATACAATTAACTGTGCCTTCGGTATTTGTTCGCAAATACTTTATTTTCGAGCTTTTACAAAATTCTATAAGGGCAACGAAATTACCCCAAAATCCTGTGGGAACGCGCAATAGCGAGAATGTCACACTTCTGTAAGCGGCTGAACCTTTTCTGCTAATTTAGTGTTCTCTAGCCATATCTAATCACTTACACCTGTTCATCCTCATTAACCCTTTAAAAAGTGAAGGCCTTTCGGTAATTTCCCATGAAAGAAGCACACAATGCTCATTTAAGAAGTTAATTATGCCGCTACGTGCTGAGGAGATTGAGATGCGTATTAAAAATATTAGAAGTTGGCGGAGACACAAACACATTTTGGATTTATTCGTGGCAGGTTTAAACACCCATGTCAGTGATTTGACATTTTTAAAGAGATTTACCCCTTGCTGTGAAAGACTGTATTTTCGGGCTTTGGAAAACATTTGCAGAATTATTTTTCTTTTAAAAAAAACAAGTTTACCAGAAGAAAGGTAGGCATGAAACAGACAGGTATTTGCAATAATGTTACGGCTAAACAAAAGCCGTCTCGACAAGCATTAATCCCACTGTCTCATCTAAAGTGAGCAGTAGTCTCGAGACTTCCTGCTCTCTTATTTGGCATGGTGCCTTGAACATCTTGTAACTCTCAAGGACCGTAGTCTTTTTACATAGCCAGGGGAAACCTAGCATTTTCTCAGTGGATTCAATGCACCCAGCCAACAATCCTAATTGTTGTCTGAGCCTTGTGAAATCAACACGTTCTGAATAAAATAATAAAGCACAGTCTTTAAAGCAGCTCAGAAGGGGCATCTCTCTAGTGACCAAGAATTCGGGGCTAACAGTCTGCTAGCTGAGCATTGAGGAGCCCCTCGCTATGCTACGCACTAAGGCCCCATTGAAACCAACAAGATAAATGGCCGCCCATTGCTTGTATGCTTGGCTGTTGTCACTTCCATTGAATTCAATGAAGGTGGTACCATGCATGCACAGGAGCTATACCTAAGTATAATCTACATTGTGAGGTTTCATATCTGGTAACTGGGCTATGACCGGTGGATTCAGCCATCAATTTTAATTGAGGTTGGCGATTGATATTCAGACATTTTTATTGATAGGAATTGTAAACTTGTAGCTATGTGCACAGCTTCTACATTGAAGTGGTTTTCAAACATCACCATTGAACAGAGCAGAGGCAGCCAGTAGGTAGTTCTCCAGTTGATGTGTAAGTCATGTTTCCTGGGATCCCTTGTGCCTAAACTAGTCACAAATGCTGACAAATATACCAGCTGGTGGCGTGAAACCCCCAAAAGTCTGCAGATTAAAGTAAGGTGTCCATGTGTCCTAGATTGCCCTGGATATTCCTGAAGTTGAGAGGAGCGGTCCTGCATCCTGGGCATCCATGTTCCAGGGCCATGTCCACGAATACAATTAAGTTAGTGTAGTATGTTCTTTGGAACCTGGATAAACAATCAGCTAAGGAAAGAGCTAGAAGGGTAACTGATACTGAAATCGGTAAATTCTGCCAGAGAATATTACACAGGGATCTGAGCTTTAAGGGCAACCACAAGCCCCCCGCTTAGAATAATAGAATATTAAAAAAAATGTGCAAGGGGTTATAACAATGACAAAATAGATGAGAAGAGCATACAAAAAATGTACATTGTTGTCAATATCATATGTAAATGTGAGGGAGAGAGTGCATGTATGTATATGAACAGGGTTTAATTTACACGCAGTGATGATTACATCCAAGAAAAATAAATACAAAATAACATATCTTAAAAACAATATAATCTTTGACTTCACTATGGCCAATTCCCTGAGTCACTGCCAATACCGTAGCCAAAAATTCCCTGTGAATTCATTGGCACGTCCCGCTGTGGGACTACTTGTCAGCATGTTCAGCAATATATTACATTAACGCTGACAAATATCTGTGCGTTAATCCCTGGGCTTTATTAAAATATTATAAATATTATCTTAGTCTTTCTGATAGAATTCATTTAAACGTGACATCCTCTTTTTGTTTGGGATCCAAGTTCGTATAAACAATCCAGAATCTTTATCTCATAATTCTAGTCGAAGAACCTCTGGAGTCCCCTGTTACCCCAACGTGCAGGGGTGTAATAGAGATCCGTGTAGCCTCTGTTGACCCTATAGGTCTCAGCTGGACCACAAAGCTCCATTTTGCAGAGGTTGGTCCAGCAGTTCTGTCACTGATTACATCAAATATCATTCATTTGTCCAAAGAAAGATGAAGGTGACCAGGGGAAGCAGGGCTTCACCGGCAGACTTTATCTCAGATGTGAGTTCCCCTTTACGATACCTTTACATGCTAAGCCATACTCCCCGGCTAAACAGAGCACTCAATTATATAATCATAGAATGCCCCAGAACAGTTCCTATATTTAGCTTCAAGAATGTCTGTTTTTCTCTACCCACTTTTTAAATATGCTTTTTTTTTTTTTGTTACTTCTTTCCCTGTTTATTCATCCGAAAACCAAACATGCAATTAAGGAGCAACATATTTTTTTTCGGTCTAACATTAGACATTGTACTTTTCTGTTATTTATATGTGGTTATAGTATTTCTTCTATACAAGATGATACAGGAGATGGCATTACAAATATACTGCATCTGTACAAAATGTAACATTTGGATCCTTTCTAGATCCCATATTTCCAAGTAATAAATGTTTATATTTCAGTAGCTGGGCAAACACCCCGGAGCATATGATGACCCAACAATATAATACAATGATATGCTTTTAAAAAAGGAATTAAATTTGTGTCGAACATGCAAACACACATACGTGTAACAAATATGCAGGGGACTTTTTCATCTATTAGCTTTTACTTATAGTTAAGACCAAACCGCGCACTTCACATACAATCTTTTCCATGCCAAACATTTGGTCACGGCTAAATGGTGATCGTCTGACCTTCAACACATATAACTGTTTTCAGTGTTTTATTTTCAAGGGAAACTGTAGCTAAAACAAAAGTTTATTTTTTTTATAAAGGCTGTTTTGTACTCACAGGACCAAGGAGGGGTGTCTGATGTACTGTTGAGGGCAGTCATAACTGGGAACTCCTGAGGGCATCACCAGCAACTTAGGCCTTGGTCAGCAGTTGCAGGGGAACAGCACTCCCTCTGCTACAAAACAAGGGGGCAGATTACCCTCTTGGATGAGTAGCCACCCCGGTATGCCTCTACTTGATGGACCGGTTACAAGGGAGATCTCTGACTGCCGAGGGGACACAGCCTTTATAACATGCAGTAAAAGACTCAAGGAGCACATAGAAGAGTGAGGATGGCGGCCATAGATAATGGGGCATGAGTTGGATCAGACTTGGGCAGCACCCAAGGTAAAAACATCACTAGATACCTCACCTGATTACTGGATGTCTGGATCAATCTTTAGTTTTCAGATGGGGAGGAAAGGGGTGTTCAGTGCCCACCCCCTGTCTAGATTCTGCCTTCTTTCTACCCCATGCCTTATATGTGGCTATATCCTCTTTCCTTCCCCTTGCTATCTCCCATAGGGATTAGTAATGGCTGAGTTGCTGAGTCCAGGAATGACTACAATATTGATCATACTGTTGGTTACCATTGTGGATATACCTTCAAGATAATTTAAGCTGTATTTTACCAAAAGAAAAAACTTTTGAAGTGGATCAGTGGAACCATCTACAAAGCTAATTAAGTTTCATGTAATCAACCTTTAAACAGTTCTCCTACCTTGAAATGCGTGGATATAATCAGAAGTGTTGTTACCTTGGCTGCTCCTACGCGCCCCTCCGTTACTTCTAATTCAGGGCACCATGATATATCTAAAAGGCTTGCCATACCTTTCATTATTTCATATTATAGTCAATGAAGGCTGTGATCGGTCTCCCCCGTAACTGGTCCTTTGAGCAGCAGCACCCCAGGGATCGGTCATACTGATGTCATTAGGTAGCCGCTTGCCTTAAAGTGCCAGGGCCACCTCTTCGTTGCCAGTCTGGCCCAGATTTATACTGAACCAGTTCTGATACACTATAGTTGTTTGTCTTATGTTCTTTCTTTGCGACCAGAAAGGACATCTTTTAACAGAAATCCAGAGATATCTTAAGTCTAAGCAATTCCTCTATTTGTTTTATTTTTTAGATAAAGGAGGTCATGGACTAAAATTACAAGGTTTTACCTGTGCCTACTACATTTCGCAAGAAGTAGAGATAAAATAATATAGAAATCAGTATAAAGAGCGTAAAATAAAACCAGAAGTGATGTCATTCAGCATATATTCTTTTCTGGTTTTCTTTTCTGGTTTTCTTCTTGTCAGCCCAGGTCTGGAAATCTCGGACTACAATAAATAAGCCCAGCTTCTTAATGCTGGTCTATTCCTTCAAAACAATTTAAGACTAATTAAAATGACTTTACTAATCCTTAGAATACTTTGAAACGAAAGGATTATCCCGGTCATTCTAATGGCCGTAAAAAGAAATCAGGATGTTCTGGACTCCTTGCTTCCAACGGTGCATGTGTTCTTTGTCAATCCAAACAGTGGAAGCATTATCTGATCATAAGAATAGCAACTGCAATTATGCTAAATGGTATGAAGTCGCTGAAAGGTGGACATCGAATTCCTCAGTGAAAGGTTACTTATTGACTGATAGAGCTTTGGTAAGGTTGGGAGACGCCTTTTCACCGACTTGCTTCTTAAAACAAAGGCTGTAACGTTTTTTTTTTGTAGGCTTCCTAACAATTGAGATTGTAAGATTCTGTGACATATTCAGTAGTTGAAGGAAACGGAATCAAGATAAAAATCCCCGCATCAGTTAATATAAGCCAAAGTTTTTGTTTTTCTTTTAAAGGATTAACTTCACACAGTTCCTTAAACAGGGCTTCCCTATTAGCCATTAACTTTAACCGCAAATCCTTCATTTATAAATACGACCAAAAGCTAATGTCTATTTCCTGATGGAGCATGAAAGGTCAAAGGGTTTATACTGCAGGACAAACATAAAATAGAAGGTAAAGTATCTAAAATCGGCTAAAACCATTATACCTCTCCATCTTGTATACGATTAATATATTTTTGTTTTTTGTGAAAAAAGCTTAAAAATATGATATTTTTGGTTTTAAAGGAATTTATCGATCGTCTAGATTGTAAGCTTGCGAGCAGGACCCTTTAAATGTACAGACTGTAAGAAGCGCTGCAAAAATTGTTGGCTCTATATAAATAAAGGATTATATATATATAATGTATTTTTGGCGACAAAGGTAACTGTGGTCATTTCCCAGGATCACCATCTAAGGTGCAAAGACACTTTATACAGTTTCAACTCAAAAGGCTTGGCGTATTATATTGGTTTTCATATTTTAATCATTAAAATAAACATAACAAAACCCTTGCATGCGCCTACCCAGAATCCCTTGTGGTTGTGGCAGCACTATGAGATTTCTGAGGTAAAAACAAGCCTTCTGGTGTCTGTAGATGAGTATTTAATAATACTTCTACTACCCCCTCAATTTTAAGTGGAAGGGTTTTCCATCACCTTTACCCACCATAACTTATGTAATGGTATTTCTTGGCTACCCCAAGCCTCAAGTATTAAGCCAGTATTGCAGCCTCATGATGACGAGTCCCATTAAAGACAAAACAGCTGTCCATGAGCGGTGATCTGGCTACTGCACCTCTTACTCGAGTTTTGTCTTGTACAGCGGGCAATTACTTCCAAAGGATCCATGTATAAAGTGGATATAGAGGCAAAGGTGATAATTGTTGACCTTATTTGCATGCCCCTACCCAGAATCCCTTGTGGTTGTGGCAGCACCATGAGATTTCTGAGGGAAAAACAAGCCTTCTGGCTTGTCTGGTGTGTGTAGAAGAGTAGTGCATTTATCAGTTTAAAAAATTTTTTTTGTTATTTGCAACAGCTTTAAACTGTAAAATCTACCTTTTTCAAACTATAAAACAGGAAAAATATAGAATTTACCAGTTTAAAATGTATTTTTTTGTAAATTTCAACAGTTTTAAATTGTACAATTTACTATTACAAACTGTAAAGTTGTTTATTTTTAAATGTATTTTGTACAGATTTATTCTGGCAACTACAGCTGCCATTTTTGTTCTGTAAAATTAACACAATATGTACAGAATTTCTCATAAAGTTTTCATGCTAGAGGTGTTTTGAGCTCCCTTCTCTTCCACCCGTCCTTACAACGGCCAGCTGAGCCAGCCAACAACAACCAGCAATTTAAAAATAAGGGATATATAACTTAATAGGGAGGGAAAATAATGTAAATTCTGAGAAAATGAAGTCAAGATGGCTGCGATAGGGAGCTCATATTTAATAAAAAAAAAGATATATAAATATTTTGGATTTTAATGTATACATTTACTACCAAACCAGTTAGCGCAATGTATTGATAATGTTATTTTATCCTAAATCAAGGTTTGCTATTTTATGTTTGTGGTATGAAAGGTGTGCTTTCAATTTTACTATACACAATAAGGCCAAACATTCTTCTATTCTTACAGATATTATAAACCCCAAATTTTGACAATTTAAAGTTCTCATGTTATGTGTTATAGTGCTAGCGTCTATTAGGTAGAAGCAATACCGGTGGCAGTTGTGTTACTAGTAAATTTGTTAACGACCCTATGATTACGATTTGCATTTGTTCATTCTTCTTTGAAGTCAAAATGTGTTTGTGTATTGGGGACGAAATGTCAGATTTCTACTGGAAAGACATGAGTTAGATTTGTCTATTCAGTGCTCGAACCATTTCTTTCACATATCAGTGCAAAATAAATAGGTTTATTGAAATAGAACTTGCTCTCGGGGGCCAAATTGAAAGTTTACTTCTCTTTGCTATCTTTGAAGATTGAGTTAAGTTGAAAGATCCCTTTTAAAACGATGGTCTGTGACATATGAATGGTGTCAACCAAAACTTGATAGCTAGCTCAGAGCTCAGTGAATGAAGTGTATCTGATTTACCTTCCAGCAAACAATGAAAATCTTCCTTTGACATTAATAGCTAATGGAAAAGATAATATTTGTCCAAATTACTTTTGTTTGCTGCATTCACTTCTTTTTTAAAGCATCCATTTGAACTTTTTTTTCCTTGGAATAGGAATGTTAGACGTCTAAACTGATTCAGTGGATGTGAACAGAACTATAGTCTAGCATAGAGGAATCTACTTATTTCAGGGAACACTGAATTTAAGGGGGTAGTAGAAGTATTTTTAAGCACTCATCTATAGACACCAGACAAACCAGAAGGCTTGTTTTTTTCCCTCAAAAATCTCATGATACTGCCACAACCACAAGGGATTCTGGGTAGGTACATGCAAATAAGGTTAATGATAACCTTTGCCTCTATATCCACTTGTATATGTACAGGACAGCCTTTAGACAAAACTCGGGAAGAGGTGCAGTAGCCAGATCACCACTCTTGGATGGCTGTTTTGTCCTTAATGGGACTCATCAGCATGAGGTTGTGATACTGGCCTAATAGTTGAGGCTTAGGGTAGCCAAGAAATACCAAGAAATACCATTACATACGTTATGGTGGGTATGGTTGTGGCAGCACCATGAGATATCTGAGGGAAAAACAAGCCTTCTGGCTTATCTGGTGTCTGTAGATGAGTGTTTAATAATACTTCTACTACCCCTTAAATTTAAGTGGAAGGGTTTTCCATCACCTTTACCCACCATCTTATCCACCCACCCAACTTATGTAAGGGAACACTGAAGAAACATCAGGCCACATCAGGCTACCTGAAGGAGGCCATGGTCCTCAAAAGTGCTCCTCATGCATAATTGAGGAGAAATGATTGGTATAACCATTGTTATATATCTTTCATTCCGCAGTTCCACGGAGATGTACCATGGGGTGCTTTACATAGTTGGGGCATTCTGAAATATAAGTTGTGGTGATCAGAACTAGCCATTGTCTAGTAGAGGAAAGTAACTGACTGGATCTTGAGTACTATACAAGCTTGGCATGAATATACATATATTGAATGGGTGCCTTTACTTGGGATACAAAACTAGAATTTGTGAAATATTAACCTCCGCTATTTATTGTCACGCTGTCCACTTGGATCTAATATCAATATTTTGTATCAAGAATTACCCTAGACTACCCTGGTGAAACCCAGTTACTAATTCATTAGTATATATAGATTTAGCCACCTGCAGAGAATGTGGAAAACAAGCCTTAGGGTTATCTATATATGCAACAGAATTTAGCTTTGAAATAAAACTTTTGAACTTCTGTGGCTTAAATGGTTAAGCTATGACTTGAACACATATAGTATATTTTGAAATGATTTGCTGTGATATGTCGTATTATTTAGCCGTTACTGATGGTTTTAACCAACATGAAAAGAAGTATGTCCTAGGGACACAAAACATTAAGTCGAACATTATTTACAAATCCTAGTGCAAACACTATTATATCACTGTGATCTTTATCTGTACAGTAAACCCCACCTGCACATATCAAGAATCTCACGCACAAAATAGCTTTGACTAAATAAATACCCATGGACATTCTAGACCCCAGCTCCCAGTCTGCTCATGGTTTTCTTAATAACACAGAAGATCTCAAGGGAGATGACAAAGAAGCCAAGATGTCATAAGAATAAGGCTCAGACATATCCCTCTCCGTGATCCCCTATTTAAACTCGACACAAGTTAATCTGAAACCATAAACACGGCTATTGTATCATTTCGATCTTAGACGAAACAAAGTATGACAAACTGAATGCACGTTTTTCTTCACTTAGAAGTTTGAATGATCACCTCTTACAATATCACATCAAAAGACTCCACCTGGCTCATTTACCGGGTTAATGCTTGACATTAATATGTCTAATTCATAAAAAAACGTAAATGTTGCTTCTAATAAAAGTTTTGGATAGAATATTACTTTCATGTACACACTACCAGCTTAACTACAGATTAAATCAATAATGATGATAATAATAGCAAGATATGTCAAAGGCCATTGTACTTGTGGGCTTGCCGGCGGTATACCTGTGGCCACATGCTATTCTCTTATACGCACGCAGGTCCAGCCGACATTTTTTTTTATTTTTTATACAAATTAGAGTTCTGCAGCGAGCAGCAGGTAAGCGACCCGTGCCATCCCCCCCTGGGCATTTTCCCAGTTTGCCAGACGGCCTGCCCAGACCTGGTGAATGATCATTATTTAAGTGGGTGCAGTTACTGGATTTTAATCCGAATAAAGCTGGATTTCCTCCTTCAACAAAGACATTTTTGTGGTTAAAGATTTGAATTTGGAACAGGAGCTTTCCTGTAGATTGTCTGTATATCTGTTATCTATGCAGGGCTCTCAGCAACAAAAAGTAATATTGAAAAAAAGTAAAAATAATAGAAAAAAACCCATAGGCCATTGAGTTTAAAGAAGTGTCACATATAAAGTAAGACATAATTGAACGCAGACCTAAAAACCATCTTGTGTTATTGCTACCCTTATTTAGTGCATTGCTTTTAACTTTGCATTTAACATTGCTTTAGAATCCTACTGTCAGCCCAAGTAAGATGTTGTATACATTTCCTAACAAGGAAACCATATTTTATTGAGTATAGCATGAATTAACACAGGAATAATCTCATGAAGTGTAGTCACTTGAAATTGATTGTTAGCTGAGTCATCCTTTGATATGGGTTGAAATTCAGACAAATACAAGAGAGGAATATTGTCAGTCAGCACAGCAGGAGATGCTGGTGTAGGGTAGGAAAGGAAGTCCCCCCATGGGAGAAAGCCAGGTCCCAGGGTTTCGCCCTCCAACCCGCTCCCCCTCAGGGTGAGCCTTTTGGGTTTGAGCTGCCATGGGATTTGGGCCAAGAGTCTGTGTCCAGGAAAGCCATGTGAAAGCTGGGGTCAGGGAGCTAGAGTTCAGAATTGTTGAGTAACAACAAGAGGTCAGGAAGCCAGAATTCAGGATAGTCGGGGTCAAGCCGGGTCGAACAGAGGAGCAAGGTAGCAACATAACAGGATACACTACAGTGAACATAGGTAAAAACATCAGAAGGCAGGTGTAATGGTCCTCTGATGGTTTTTGTACGAACAGAAAAGAGTAAAGGCACCAGTTTCAAAATTGGCCACAAATTCAAAATGGTGTGACATCACTCTGTTCATGTCACTCCTTAGCCGCCATCTTGTGTGTGGTTCCCTTGAAAAAGCCGCAGCCACCCACTGTAGTCAAAGGGCGCCGAATGACGATCCACTAAAAGCTGTGGTACGTTGTCTGGAGGTTCCCTTTGTTTCTCCTGTCGACACAGGTAGGTATGAAAAGCTAGATAAAACTAGAATACGCAGACTAAGACTAACCTATCCATTGGGTAAAGCTGCTTACAAGCTTACAATCTTTACACCTCACTTCACTGAACAAGCAATCTTAACTGTCCTCATACGTTTTTTCCAAACAGGGGAAAAGTTAAAATCAAAGCCCATGGCAGCATTTAGTTTATACTCCTCCTTCCCATCCCTGCATCCTACCAAGCATGTCATTGTTAACAGCTATAGAAGAAGGGAGACTGGGTGATGAAAGGCTTATAGGATTTCTAGGGTACTTCCAAATAAGCCCCCCCACCCTTTTCCATACAGCCTATGCGCCCATGGAAGCAGTTCTACTAAAGCTAAGACGCAAAATAGTTGCTGCAAATATCAAGAAAAGTATTTCAGAGTTCAACCAGATGGCAGTTGTGAATTTGCATAAAACAGAGAACACTGTGTTTTTGAGACACAGAAGAAATAGTCCTAAAATGAAGCTCCGAAATTGGTCAAACAGATGTTCATAGCTTGAAAAATCAGAAAGCAGCGATTAGCAAAACAGTTTTTGGCCTATTTTCAGAGACGATGTCTTTCCGCGACAGAATGGCTGATTTAAAGTCTGAGGCGAAGTCTCATTTTTATCTCGTACAATTATTTCGTTCCCTTGCTGTACTGATGTAGCAAAATTCTTCATGTCTGGTGTCCTTCCTCTGGGATGATCTGGGCGTCATAAACATGGTCTGTGGCTACTATATCATCGAGCTTCCATCTCAGTTAACAGAATCGCTTGCACGTAAGGTAACGTATATTTTAACTATTTTTTTTTAACCCTGTATGGTAAACATCTGCTTTACCATTCATAGAAAGTAATAATATACACTCTCTCTTTAGGAAAAACAATTGGAATTATGGTTGTTAAATACATTAGTAAAATTCCATGGAAACTCAAAAGGCACAAGAACACAAGGGAATGGTCACTTTAATAGCTTTTGCATATTGCTACCTTCTGCATCGTTTCACTCGAAATACATGGGAATTAGTCCAAAGTTCAAACGGGGGTAAATATCTCCATATTTTCAGATTGACATAATGGGAAATCTAACCGTTTTAATGAATTACTGTTTTAATTTTGGTCTGCCTCCAGGCCAGCGTTCTTAGCGATTATAAAATTTGTTATATATTAAATCATGCAAACTCTGTGCGTCATAATGCCGCAGCTATTCACTAATGATTTAACAAATATTTTAGTGCTGAAATGCTCAAGATCTGATACGTCTTGCAGTGTTGTTATTGTCAGTCATGCGACAGCCTCATCCGTCTTCTTCTAGAGGCTTGAATATGCAACAAGGATATTGGCTGTTCTCCAATGTCTCACCCCACGGGGCTCAAACAAATCAGCGCACAAGTAATAGGTGTTACCACAATGCTCAACTATTACTTTATAACACAGAACAATAAAAAACATACAAAATACATATATATATATATATATTATTATATATATATATATGGGTTTGGTCTGTAATATTTATAAGTGATAAAGGTGTATTTGTAGGAAAATATGTGCTAGTATGGATTCCATTACAAATTTAGGATTTTTACTTTAAGCGAGGAGCTATTTTCTCAGGATGACCAGAATCTGGCCTCCTTTCATTGGCTGAGACACCGGAATATTTTAAGACGATAATCTGTCCATTGGTCAGCATACCCCCCCCCAACATCCTAAAGGGAGGTCTCTGGGTTGAGTGGGTCTTGTACTTTTCCAATTTTACAGTCCAGTACACTAAATGGTGTTTAAAGATATAATATAATATATATATTAACCCGGGTGATATGTATGGTGTGGTTTGGCTGCCATGCTTTTGGATGCCAGTAGTCTCTACAGATGGAAAAGCCGAGTTACGCCCAAACCAGCCCCCACGGTTTATGTAATTATGTGTTAATATGTGTTTTAATTATGTTATGGTTATTGATAATTGACTATAGCTCAGTCATTTACTCAGGATTTATAGTATAATGCCTTCCAATTAAGTTATTTTTCTTTATTTTTAAAGGCCTACTAATATCCATGTTTTTTAAGCTAGGCCTCATTAAGGAAAACTATGTTTAGATAGTTTTGACACATTTACTTACGCTTAAAAGGCAACAGTCCCACTATAATACATAAATTCCTGGAAAATAACGTCCTTTGTCCATTATAGGACTTAGGCGAATCCTTGCCCTGAGACATAATTCTGACATGAGCGTCAAAAGAATCTCCATCGTCCCACCTAGGTCATGCACACACCTGTTTGGATTTCCAGGGAGCCGATTAGCTATCCCCACGATTTTAAGAAACCAAATAAAAAGTTATTTCCAAGAATATTTTTACCAAGAGGTTGAGAAGCTTGGAACCTTCGCCAACACCTTGACCTTTCTTCACCGAGAACGCCACGTGAGGACAATATGGAAGCAGGGAGAACAACATTTTGAGAAGGGATCTTGTCTGAATGGATGAGACACTCTGTATCTATATTTTACCTATTTATTTTTTCAGAGATTATTAAGTACAATTTTTCAGTACTGTTTTGATATTTTTAGTTGTGGTAGACAAAAGTTCCGAGAGGAAGTAAGCCTTTGCTTGTACACTTAAAGCTGGATTAGTGATTAATTTATTTTGTCTTCGCGGGTTATGGTCTTTCTTAGAATAAACACCTTTTCTTTCATGTAAAAGCAGTTTTTATGTAAAATCAGAAAATACCTCACTTAGGTTTCCTACTACCAATTGTTTAGACGGTTTCAAATGCATTTGAGCATACATTACACCCACACAATGTTCTTTTACGGAACTATTGTCTGTTGAACGACTAAGTAATGTATACAATGCTTTTTCAATACTTCAGTGTGTTCTTTTACATACTAACATGTCTTAAACAACTATTGTAATGTATATAGTCTTGTTATGTTTTTCATCTAGACCTATGAAGACTAAAATGTAGCATTTCTTATGGCCAGTTATAGGGTTTGCCATAAATAACAAGACTTATCTATGAAAATTCTTGAATGTGTAAATATAGAGGGTTGCCATTTTTAGAAACTAATGTCTAATTGTAGCTTTATGTAAATGTATGTTTTTTTGTGCTATGTAAAGTAAAATTTCAAAGGCTAAAAAAAACACTTTATACATGTATGGCTATTTTTATGTTCCATTTTAAGTTAAGAACTAACATATGATCTTGTTATTTTTTTCATATAGACACGTAGAGACAGAATGGATAATCCAATGAAAACTTATCTATGAAAATACTCTAATACATAAATATAGAGTGCAATTTTTAGAAACTTAAATCTATTTGTAGCTTCAAGTAGATCTTCCGGACCCTTCCAGGCAATTTATGTTTATTTTAATCCTTAACTTAAATATGCCCTAGCCTATGGCTTGTGGGTGGAGGGAGACATTTTTAATTTTTAGCCATGGGCTAGTAGGCACTAATCACACATTGACTGCACACTTTTTGTTTGTTTCGTGCACATATGTTATGTTTTTTTTTTCCACTGGCATGTCACAGTGTAGATCCCTGAGGACTTCTTTTTGTTGGGAGGTTGGCTTTTGGCTGCCATCTTTTCTTGAAGACCTCAGCGGTGTCCCCCTCTTCAAATCCTTCCCCATGTGGGAAGACAAAGACTGGGACTTGGTCTCTACCATGGCCCGTCCACTTCTTCACACAATGAAGTACAAGGTACCTCAGCAACTCAAAATGTTATTTATCAATTTTTATTTTCCATTTTATGTTATTGAGATTTATATTTCCCAGCTTTCTCGTCACAGCTGCCCCTCCCCAGAAGGCATAGTGGAGAATTTTAAGCTTTCCACTCTTTCCTACAGCCCTTCTGTGATGAATGGATTGGGATATTTCAATGAGTAAATTGTAAAATGTCTTTAAACCTGTTCTAATAAATAATTGAGGGCATTAAATCATTGAAAAAATATACCTCTACTGTATGTAGAGGAAGGGATTAACACAATCTATTCCCTTTAAGACGCTTTTCATTAGTGCACCAGGTAGGGGAATTTACCAATGGTTAGCACTGCTACCTCAACATAGCCACCTGAGTGTTTTAGTTTGTTCAGGTTGTTCAGGTTCTTGCATGCTCAATCCGGATTTAACTATGAAGTTATCGTTAAAACCACAGACTCTTAAATGGGCAGAGTAAACAGAAAGTAAATGTTCTCATTACATAGACACAATAGATGGTGAAGGGTGATAGGGACAGCAGATTGTGTGGCCCCCGTCTCTCTGACCCTTCTGACACATCATACATAGCTATTTGTGTTCTTTAGTCCCATTACTACTTCTACTGACACGTTATTCCTGAATTGACCCCTCCGTATGAAATATGTATTTATATACAATCTTGTCATTGGTCATACTCTTGTTCTTTAAACCTCTCGCCCTAAAATTTTAGAATATGGCCTCTTGAATGATGAATACAATTTTTTTGGAAAGATAAACATTTTTTTGTTCTATTTCAGAAATTTGAAACAAATGAGATTTTTTTTTCTAACACGATTGTGCCAAGACGTCTTCAAGACAGGAACATTCGGAGAATTAAATTTTTCCTCTGCATGTTTTGGATCTTACAAGGAAATCCTCAGCAGTTCCTGACAATTAGCGGGTTAATAAGTAAAGCAAACTTCCGCTCAACGCTAACATGTTTCTAAAACCACAGCTTCGAATGCAGACATGCGGATATTTATTTTTTTCAGGTATGGAACATTTTGCCCTGAGGGCACAGAATTCTTCTCTACAACAAATAGAATTATGCTGAAACCGAGTGCCTACCAGCAAGAATTTGTTTTGTTTTAATATATCATTACATTTATAATAATACTAGAAACATTTAAATACGACATATTGCATGTGATTTAATTACAATTCCAAAGCATGGCTTATATAACATAGAAACTATAATTAAGGAAACCCCAAAAAACT
Source organism: Spea multiplicata (assembly GCA_009364415.1). Classification (NCBI taxonomy): domain Eukaryota; kingdom Metazoa; phylum Chordata; class Amphibia; order Anura; family Pelobatidae; genus Spea; species Spea multiplicata. The sequence continues at coordinate 24,901 of VKOC01001114.1, read as the reverse complement.
GCCTTTTTCTTTTGCTAAAATAGGATGTTTTTTTTTTTTTTTGAGACGGCAACTTGAGAAACGAAGAATATATGCATTTCTAGAAAATTCTCCATTCGGCCATTATTTTTTATAATATAATTACTGCGCACTGACGATATCCTAACAAACCAATGTTTGTGTTTTGGTTCAGGTTTCTTTACAAGTACCACCCAAGCTCCCTAAAGTCAGACTAGCGACTCTGAAACAGTGCCTGCCCAGACCCAATGTCCTACTGCTGCCCCTCTCTCCAGTGTTTTGGTCCATGCTCAATGAGTGAGCCTCAGGTCCGACTTAGCCCTTGATTGGCTCTTGTTATCTCAGCCATCTTTGTTTTCAAGATATGTTTGTATGCATGCAATTGTGTAATTGAAAAAAGACAAACACTGCTCTACAAGTAAAAAAATTACAAACCAAATGTAAATATAAATATTAATACAACAATCTGAATAAATAGGTTTGATTTGGTGCACTTTGGGTGGTAGTTGGCTCAACATAGAAGGCAGAAATCCCATCTAAACATGGACAATGATGAAGGTGTTTAGTAAGCATTACCCAGCTCTACATAGACTTACCAGCTTGTACATACTGCTGACTTGCAAAAATTTGCTGACTTTCAGTAATTAATGTTTTCATTTTGATGTTTATTTAATTCATGTTTTTTCCAAATTTAGATTTTAGAAAAATCTATCGAGAAGGAAGAAAAGGCCTAATTTACATTGTTTCCCTTTAGTTGACGAAGCACCAAATACTATTTGCCTCACCTGAATTAATTGTTCTATAATAATTGTAAAAAAAAAAAAAAAAAAAAAACAACAGGTTTGATATCAAGTTACCTGCCTTTGTGGAAATTAAGTGGTATGTTCTCACCATCTGGTGAGGTCCTTTTAATTAATTCCCAAAAATAATTACGATTACTATTTGTACAACATATTCGTAGCAAGAACAATCCGTTAAAGATTTTAACAAGCTCACGGCGTAGATTTCCCTGCTCATCAGCAGAAAGGAATCCTGCGGTCGAAAATAGTCTTTAGTGCAAATAGAAACATTGTAAAAGAATAAAAACCACACAATGGGGTCTGTTAACACAACAATGATTGTGTGTGCTAAGTACAAGCTACCCTATTTGTTATTTGGAATGTGTTAATTATTCTTGCTAATTACATGCAAAATACTCATTATCACCTAGAGAGATGTAGGCGAGGTCCACTAGGTTTTAATGACAAATTAATTGTTTTCCCCATCAATATAATCTCGCTCTATTTTTAGCAGACAAATAAATATTTTCACAGTACTGTTGACTGTGGCATTGTATGTTTTAATTATTTGCGTGAAATGAGCCAATTTCCTCATTAGTTACATTGATCCCCGGGCAGAAGTATCCCTTTGACATCACTTTTTACTAATTATCCTTTGTTTGTCATATTTGTGCAATCAGTGTTAACACACAATGTACATGATTTATTTTGTATTTGTACATATTATATAGTGTGCGGCCGTGCATATGAATCCATCGGCCGCATTTATGCCATCACCAGTTCGGCCATGGAGGTACGTGCTAAGTTTGCATCTAGCATTACATTGTCAAGACTAAAGACTCTACTCGGTAATGGAAGGTGTGATTCTGTCTATGTAGGAAACCTATGATGTAGTAAGCACACATAAAATAGGGTCTAAAACTCATCTTTGGTGGCCACACACTTACTGCCATCCAAAATAAAGAAGTAAAGGCTCAGCACTCAAGTGATAAGGTGAGTTTATTTCACACAGGCAACGTTTCGACACACAGGTCTTTCTCAAGCCTTGAGAAAGCTTGAGAAAGACCTGTGTGTCGAAACGTTGCCTGTGTGAAATAAACTCACCTTATCACTTGAGTGCTGAGCCTTTACTTCTTTATTTTGGATTCATTGAGGGACTTGGTGGTACCCTGGCTCGTGCACCATTTCACTGCTGAGTGCTGCATTCCAACCTTTCTTTTTGTGTACACTTACTGCCATAATGTCAAAGCAACATAAAAATGTACAAATAAAGCTAAACTAAGAAATAAGCATAAACATTGGTATGACGCAGTAAGAACGATGCATGCCAGGTTCAAAGTTTAAAAAGCTGCATTATCACCATAGCAGTCAGCGGAAAGTTGGCTGGGAATAGGCAGGAAGTAGGTGTGGAAGTAGGTGTGTTCAGAAACAGTGCCATCTTTGCCCCAAACAGCTTGTCTGTGCCATCTTTGCAACTAAACATCCTGCCAGTGGCATTTGTAGGTGCTTGCCAGTGCCCAAAACAGCTTATCTGTGCCATCTTTGTTCCCAAACAGCTTGTCAGTACCAACAATCAGCTTGTATGTGCCATCTTTATTCCCAAACAGCCATCTTTCTCCCCAAACATCTTGTCAGTGTCCCCAAATAGAGTTCTGGTTATCATCTCTGGGACACATGTGGGTAATGCAGTTTCAGACATTTTGATTGAACCATCTATGGTTAAACAACTATATTTATAAACCCTGGCCCACAATTGCTGTTATAATCTAACAATATACATATTTTATTCAGTGTCTACAGCAAGTAACAAAAGAGAGATAGGACACAAAATAAAGCTGGGACTTTCAGGCCTGGCCCTACGATACAGGAAAACAATGGGCTGCCCGGGACTCTAAGCTTGTTGGGGACACCACCATCCGGTAGTTTTCTCAGGGCAGTAGAAAAACCAAGGACTCCAAAGGCCAGCCATGCGAGCAGATGCTTTGAATAAATCATGCGCAGGTATTATCAAAGAGATATTCCACCAAGGACAACAATTTTGATTATCCTGGGGAAATGAACATAGCATTTCGTCTTTCATCATAATATTTTATTTTATCTCCCAAAATAGAATTCAAATGCAAAAGACTGACTTAGTCCTCAGTAGATGTGTTAGCTTTGTAGACTTTCAAACAGCTGCCCTTGAATACTTGTGAGTATTAGAAATAAATCAGTGGAAAAACAAAACAAATTACGAGCATTGTTTATTTAGTGTTATCGTGACGCCAAAGGGGGGAAAGAAATAAAAACTATGCAAAAGAGTGGTTCTAACAAGTTTCTTCCTTCCAGGTACGTTGATATCAAATTACAGTGACCCACCCTAGACCTTTGCACATTTCTCAAAGGAATCTGTCAGCCCTTATTTCCTTGAATAACCCTAATATGTTCCTAACATCATTCTAACGAAATCATTGCTGCTTGACAAATTTAGAGATTAATTTAATTGCAGCAAATTAGAAAAAAATGTTAAAAATTGTTTTAATCCTTTAGGTACACAAATGCCATGGAAGTGTGTTTTCTATGCCTGATGTGATACTTCGTGGTATCCATTAGCCATCAGGAAAGTCAGCATTAGATTTACCAAGTTACCAAGTTACCAAGGCCCTATTATACTCAAAGGGTTAATTTATCGTCTCTCTCCTAAACTCAGATGGCAAGATGTATGGCTTGCCTTTTTTATCATTTCTTCCCTTTGTACTCCTACATTACTCATTGTATGTTCCTTCTACTGCCACAGTGCCTTCCATCACTCATACTGTAAAAGGCTGGTAATTAAGGGGTTAACACATAGGCACATCATTCAAGAAGCTCAACAAGAGCCTTATTTGAACGTCCCACAGTCCTAAAGGGGGAAATGATCACGTTCCAGGCTTGTCAGAATAAATTGCTGGATAGAATATATGTTTTTTTTTAATTAAAAATGTAAAACATGTCAAATTCTATAACTGTGTTATATTCTTCATTCTTTCCAGACTCTCATAGTTTCTAAGTAGTCATTTAATGGCACCGCAATTGAATTGTGCAGATTTTTTTGAAACATTAGGCACACAGTAGTTCTTGAATACAAACATATGTTTCCTGGCCAAAGAGAAAATATGTGAGGTTAGTGTCATTCCATTTTTATTTTCATTGCTAAGTTAAGAAGCTTTTTTTATTTTTTTTATTTTTTTATAATGCTGCCAATGACTTGTCAGAGAGACGAGAGAGAGAAAGCGAGCGAGAGCGTATATAACAAAAAGTAAACAATGATATTATTTCTGGTATGTGCATGAAGAAAGGCAGGAAAACTGAATGCCGCCACTTGTAGATTCCGTGATAAGAATTACTTAACCTCTCTAGACTTACTACTTATTTTTTTGTGTTGTGTTGTGCAAAATATATATTCAAGCTTTGAGTTTTGTCTGCTGGTTTAGGTTCCAGCCATGCCGCATTGCCTTGAGCTGCCGAATTCAGTTTGTTGTGTATCTAATTAAATACAAGCGTACTTGGTTTGAGCTCACGTTGGTAGGCACTCAGCAGAAACTTGGTAGCCGAAAGATCCTCCAAAGTTATTATTATCATTATTATGATTATGATTATGATTATTATCTTTCATTTATATAGGGCCAACAATTCACACACTTAGACAAATCAGTACATCCAGTAAAGCGGACCTTGCTCACATGCTTACAATCTAGAGGGAATGAAGTTCAGACAACCCTTCAATTCTCATTCAAATAACAATAGACTTGTGTAAAGGACACCAAAGAGGTAGTTGGCCAGACCTGGCAACAAGAAGGCAAGTTCACTATGCTCATGAAAATAGTAAGGGAAGTGAATCCAACCAATGTCATCCTTGGAGAGAGCTCTGGGAACCTGTATTTTAACGAAGGACTTCAAAGAGGTCTGCATTAGACTTGTTCATTCAGATTCGTACAAATTGCACAGGTAAATTTGTGATTCGTACAAAGCGCCGAAAATGAGGGCAGACCCTCACGAATTGACGAAAACAAAGCAAAAAACGGAATTTGTGGACCCACATTCACTCTCACTGTCTCACACTCTAATTCTCATTCACTCTCTCTCCCACCCTCTACAATATTTCCCTATCTTCTCTGCCGACCACTTCTGCTTCTACCAACCCCTTCTGCATCTATTTCTTCATCATCTTCCGACTTCTATCTTCTCTTCTTCATCTTATATGAGAGAGTGAACAAGAATGAGGGAGAGTCAATGTGGGCTCTGAGCAAGAAATTTTGTTCCCGAATTAGAAATGCCCTCAAATTTTGGCCGAACTGAATGGGCAAGGATCGAAAATCGTTGCCTGAAAAAAAATGGGCCAAAAACGAACCAAAAAATTGTCTGAACCATTTCTGGCTTATTTCCGTATGTCTAGTCTGCATATATACAGACCCCTATGGATCAGACAGGCAACTGAGGATATAGACACGCTTTAACATAATATATAACAGTAGTTTATGATACATTTTGACTAATTATGGTATGGATCTGAAATATCCTGGTGTAGTAAGTGGTGTAGTATCCCAGATGGCCATCAGTGACGAGGGTAACAAAGTGACAGGGGTATACTTCTACTACTGTTCTACACACCAGGGAAAGCCATACCGAGTGATGAGCTACCTTGGGGTTCAGTGCAAGTACATACCGTGCAAACCTTGTAGTTATACTCCTGCCATGAGCCATTGCTTTTCCTTACATCCAAGGATTTAAGCACATGCACAATCTCAACACAAAGAAAACAAAGCAGACATGCTATCCAAACATGATTATTGCTCTGTAGACACAATCCAAACAACGAAGAAACAACACTGAAAAGACATATAACAAAATCCTATTTTGAAAATGTGCAGGTGTTCTGAGGTGGTTTTAAAAACAACAAAGGATAAGAAAAGGCAGTCTGTAAATGAAAAGAAAAGAAATGACACCAAAAGGATGGGTTCTTTATGGAGAATCCAGTGAAAAATTAACAAAATTCATCACAAGTACAACTGTCCATTGTCAGGGGATGCATTGGGCAATGTCTTTAATTTCCAGAAACCTCATCAAATCAAATGATCCTTAGAACTCAACTCAGCATTCCGCAGGCTTAGAAGGATAGTAACGGAGTGCGGACCTAGGTCCTAGGGGCCTCCAAAAGCGTCCTTTGATGCTGTCACTAGTGACGTCTGCTGAGAGTGAACTTTATTATTATTTATATACCTGACATGTGCAACTGGTTGTTATAATATCACTATTTATGTGAAAAATTGGCAACTCAGCTTTATCAGCGCCACAGAATAACTGCACAAGCTATTAAGACACAGGCAATCACATCCACAATAAAATACATAGGAGCAGGCCTGGAGTGGACATCTGGCACAATGGGCAAATCTGGCACGATGGGCAAATACTGGGTGGGCCACGAGCTGAGAGAGCCACACACGCACCCGATCTAACATAGTAACATAGTTCGTAAGGTTGAAAAAAGACCAAAGTCCATCAAGTTCAACCTATATACATATTGTGTCCCTACTGTGTTGATCCAGAGGAAGGCAAAAAACCCTTATGAAGCAGATGCCAATTGCCCCATACCAGGGGGGAAATTCCTTCCCGACTCCAAATATGGCAATCAGAATAAATCCCTGGATCAACGTTCTGTCCCTATTAATCTAATATCCATAACTTGTAATATTATCTGCCAACGTAGTGTGGGGCTGCACATATGCGTGGTGGCTGCTGGCCTTAAAGTGCCCCATCATCGCTAGTCCAACCATGGATGGAAGAGGAGAGGGCCCGTCTATACACAGCCTGAAGGAAGGGCGCTAACATTTTGGGTTTAGTTCCTGTTCACGAGTAAGCACTCCACGTTCTAGGATATGGGTAATATTTGTTGCACAGGAGAAAGATTCACTAAGAAGACTTGTAATACTTTTTCTTCGTGATAACTCTGCATTTATAAAGATTTACGTACGCCTATTGAAGTAGCTCAGTTTAGAGGTAGCAGAATTTTGCTCGTTAAGCTTATGCCTCCACTAAACCATATAGACAAACGTCTGCCTTATTTGCAGAAGCTAAGACTTAATTGTCTGTGACAACTAATCTGAGACAAACTGAACCAAAACAAACAGGAAGCCAAGGATTTAGCAGAGGTAAAAATCCTAAAAATAAACCCTTCTACCTACAATAAGTAATTGACTTCAGAATTTTGTGAGTAAGACTGAAGAATGCTAGCAGATTAACTATAACCTAGTATTAAATCTTACATCAGGACTGGATTTTCTATACTGGTTTCTGGTCTGTACTGGTTCCTTTAGATCTATTTACTGGGTATATTGGCTCACAAAAACTTTCCAGGAATACTGGGTCTTTACACGAAGTTGGAGGAACAAAAATTAGGTATATTTGGCAGAAGGGGATTAAGTCATACTAAGTTCCATCAAACTATGTCTTCTCCAGCAGCTTCAATGAGATCTTGGGTGATCCCAGTTGGATCTTCCTTTCTTAATAGTGAATTCTTGCCCAGTTTGGAGGAACTTATCAGAGTTAACATCGGTCTACACAGAGCACAAATTGCCAAGGGGGTCTATGAAGTGGCAGCGGGATATAATTTTATCAGTTTATTTTATCAGTGTGAGCGCTGGATTAAAATCCTCCAGGCACCTGGCTGCCCTTCTAGACAGCGATGCCTGGAGGCTAAGCGGCCCACTAAAATACTGGGGAGCCCTAGAGCTTGTGTCTCAATCCAGAACTGATACAATTACCGACATGCTCTTTTATTCTGGGTCTTAACATAGTATATCCCTTTTTCAGGACATAGTTAGAGATGAAGCCCATTCACATTGTACAACACTGTGTCATCTTAACAATATGACACTAAATAAAATGTCTTTAAACGCTTACCCTCTTCAGGAGTTGTTGATAATAAAGTAATAAGGGGCATGCAAAGGTTTACTGTCAGAGAAGTCTATAGATGTGATATTACTTTTGGCTTATGTTCATGGAAATGCATTACATTATTACACAGGACAATGAAGTTGGAGCATAGTAGGGAAGCCATAAATATGTTGGTTATTTATTATAGAAACCTGCTTTGCAGTTAGATAGATAGTTAGATAGATAGAGCATTTAGACATATAGATTTACAGAATTCAGCGTTTAGAATAGTACCATTTTATTACATTATTTAATCCTAATCTGGGTATTACTTCTAATGTTGTTGCTGGAAATTCAGCAACAGAAAAAAGGTTTCAGAGATTAAGAAGTAGAATTTTGTCACTTTAAAAAAAGAAGATTCACAAACAAAATGAACTATTTTTGATTTATCCTGCCAACTATTGGCTGCTTGAGGCCAATCCATGCTATGATCTTTATGCCATAAAGCAGGGGTGTCCAACCTGACTCCCTCCAGCTGCTGCAGGACTACATCTCCCATAATGCTCATTCAGCTAAGGGGCCGGCTGAGGAGTACTTGGAATGAATGCACTCAGCCCGGTGATATGCATACAAACAGTAGTTTTAATAAGGAAAACACATTTCTTCATCTGCTAGAAGGGTTGAAAACTCCGGACACGATAAATGATCTAAATAATATTTTTTTTAGTGATAACTTTGACACTATACGTTATGGTCTAAAAGGACAAACTACTAAACCTCTTATGCATGGCCCTGGCTTTTCTGCTTCTGGTGACTCCATGCCAAGAAACCTTCTGCATTGCAGTACAAGCAACAAAAGCACCATCAAAGAAATGGCTGTTATTCAATACAAATATGTCTAAAATGGCACTGGGAGAAACGCTCTGTGGTCTACTAGCCACTATTTGCCTCAAATACCTTGCATTTTAGCCACTAGGGGGTGCCCAAAGCTATCCATTTCTTGAATGCCTTGGGAAGTTAAATATAATTGAATCACACAATATGGCCTCCAAAATAAATTCAATGCAGACCATCTTTGGTTTTTTACTATGGAAGCATAATGTGATTGAGAAGTCCAATATAGAGATATCAAGTCCTGATTTACATTACTGAGATGCGCTTCCTGGGGTCCTATAGATACCCAGAAATGGCACTATCCTATGATGAACAATACAGTTATACCACTGTGTACTTCTCTATAAAATAATACATTGTGTTCCTTAGTATATGTATTCATAATTGTATTCATTGCTTGTGTTGATAATGGAACCAAAGAAAAAGTTCTCACCAGGAGCACATGAAGAACCCCAGGACCCTTGCAGGAATGTTTAGTGGCGGGTCCACACTAGATAAGTAGAATGGTTCTTATCTGCCATCAAATTCTATATTTCTAAACATAAACCGCCTAGACAACCAAGATGGTAGGAAGGACCTGGTAGTACTAGAAACATAGTTATACTACGGCTTTGGGAACCCTAGGGCAAGCACTGTAATGTTTCCAAGGTAGATTTGGAGAGGCAACTAAAACCCTTCTCACAAGGCTAAACTATATACAAGCTAATTGTAAAGGAAACATGTCCTTTTTGTCTGTCAAACTAAAACTATTATAATTGTGAGCACTGCTATTTTAATTTTTTATTTTTTTACATGTAGGGGAATTCTTGAGTAACAGGGAAAAGCATGATAAGTCTTCATTTAAATCATTTAATGTTAATTTATGAACGTGAATATAAAAAAAAATCATGATAATGTTCGAAAAGTTCTCAGAAAGTTAATGTTCCACAAATTATGGATGTTTAATCAAAAACATAATTTGTGTATTTGCTTCCCCCCTATTATATTTATTGTTCTTTATTTTCATCTGTCCTTGTAGAGCATCCTGTTGCAATTGTACCAGGTCACATAGCCCCTGGGCACTTTAACCCAAATAATGGAATGTTCCATTCTGTGTTTAGTGCTCACATATTTATAAATATATGCACATTTTAATTTCCCAGAATTATGACATTCTACCCTGTTATTTATTTTTTTTATTTGATTTTACGTGTATGATTTTTTTATGTTTCCTCTACACTTCATGTTATTCGCTCTAGGGTTCTAGAAGACTTTGGGAAAAAATAGGTAAAAATAATCCATGACTTTAAAAAAAAAATATAGTGCACTTGACTTTTCTTTTTGGATTGCCTTTATAATTTTCCAACAAGAGGGGGTGGCAGATACTGTCTCTAGCAGAAATATTTACCATTTGAGTCACTTTGTATTCTCCATACCTACATAATTTTCTCTAACTTCAACATTTAAGACAAGTCTGCCTGCATTCCGCGGGATTATTACAATAGTTACGCCCCTTTTCATTCCAACAGGTCCTGTGCCCCATCCTTTGTCTGCTGATTAACTAGTCTATTGATTGACCAGACCACTAATTGCATGCTCCTTATAGTCACCCTACATTACTGTAAGAATTAATGAGACACAATTACAGTTCCCAGAATGCGTAGACCCAAAGTACTCCAAGTGAATAAGTGCTCCTGAAGAATAAAGGATAAAAATGTGGTCTTTTGTTTGTTGGGGTTTTTTTTGTTTTTGCTGTTTGTCAGGAAAATTTGTATTTTTTTTGAAAGCTGTTTAATAATTGGGTCCTTGAGGGAACTAGAAAAGAGAAAGAATTCTGGAACAAGCAACAAGTAAGAAAAACTATCCTTGTCCACATGGAACATGCTAGTTCTTGAAAATGCATTACATTTTCATGTGTCGCCTTAAACTAGACAAAAGGTTAAAAAGTAACCGCTTGTCCAAATTTGCATACCTCCACCCAGAATCCCTTGGTGCTTTTAGGTGAAATAAACAACTCAATGGGATAGAAAGCAATGTTTGTAAAGATCACCAGTTGACAAGACAACATCACGTTAATGTTCCCAAATAAAGGGATATTAATGGAAGACTGAGCCTTTCTGGTTGAGTATAATAGATACAGATGCCCAATAATAGACATATAAATAAAGGATTTTATTTTATTTAGGGCCAGAAGCCTACTATGTCAATGTCTGGAGTTATGCTGTACCATATCTGTTCAGTAAATGTTATGTATTCAAACGTACGGAATTTATTTATAAGTTAATAGTGTTTTTGGGGGGAAGGAAAAACCCCAGTACCCCAAAGTGGGGCACTGGAAAGTTGGTAACTTTGGTAATACAATATTGCAGTGACCAAGACCTCATCAATAATGCTTTGTACCTTAACCAAAGAACACAGATTTTCTTAAAATATTGTCTTCCTGTGTTACATTTTTTATATAAATAAAGACTAAAAGTAGTCATCAGCTTTATAATGTCTCAATTTTAAAAAAAAATGGCTCTTACTTACTCTAAATTATTTCACTTTTCAAGCTATTTTAACTGGTTTACAAACATCATTTTCTGTCATCTTTAAGCCAAAAGTGTTGTGTTTAAAAAAAAAACTTGGGTTTAGTAAGCATCCGTTCAAAAGAGTGTGTAAAATGCGATTCCATATGAAGCTTTTTTAAGTGTTTAATAAGTCTCTTGAACTTGTCTAATTTCCTTTTTTAAATGTAGCTCAAATTCCCTAAATGTATGTTTCATTACAATTGCCCTATGATGTGTTAAATTACGCAACATATAAGTTGTTGTTCTTATCTCAGCCTTTAGAACCATCTAACGTAGACCTGAAAATACTTGCAATTGCTCTGCTTATTAAATGTAAACACAGATAGATCAATTTAAGAAACAAAAGGAAAAAAACACCTATTTAGTAATTTGTAACAAGGCGATAATTGGGTTAGGACCGAAGGCACCAGCGAGACGGGCACGTATGTATACACAGCATTTTAAGAAAAACTCGTCTGGACTTAAGTATACCCTAGAGCATTTTATACCGGACACTAAGATAAGACCCCGATAGAATAACATAGCCTTTCCAGTGTTTGTCTTATCACTTGATTAACCCAGACCTTAATACTGTAGCAGCAAAAGTACTAATGTTACTTCTTAGACTGATTCTGAGCCCTTTGTTTAAAAACTGTTGGGTACTGGAGAGATCGTTGTAGGAAGGCAACAATAATTTACTGATAATTTAAATAAAGGCATACTAAACTATCGCATGGTTTCCCAAACAAGATCTATCAGCAACGTTTTTCTTCTTTTACCATGCAAGCCCTGTGCTTTGTTATAAAAACCAGGAAACAAAAACATAGCATATATAGTAAATTTATAGCAAATCAAAATATAAAAAGCTGCCCTTCTGGCGGTGGTATATTCAGGTCTAGGGTGTCTGAGACAAGGTATGGTAGCCCCTCTGCCACATAAGCAAGGGCAGATCTCTCTGTTGGGCGATATGGTTCTCCGTGTGTCGTGGTAGATAAGAGATCCCCCTTGTATCCAGTCCGTATACACTATGAAGCACCGTTACATTATAAACATGCAGCATGTCCTTAAATATGACATCATATTGCAACCCTCTGCCGAGGGGAACGGAGGCTGGGGAGGTAAGTGGGCAGTTAATTGTTTGGGCTTGAAAACCACTACATTTTTCAAACCTTGTGTTTTTTTGTATGGCAGGTGCCTCCTTTGGGATGGTTGCATTTTTTCATGTTTACACCAGCACTTCTGTTTACTTAACTCTGATTTGGGCTGTAAATTATTAATCGGCGTGGTCCAGCTCCCTTATCTGTAGCCTGATATGAAGAAACCTGTCTGTGAATATTTCACCTGGCAAGTAAAAACTGGGTATGTCCCCAGGTGACAAGAAAATCAGCGCAGATTATGACCTATTAACACAAACCAAAGCATTGGTAAACATGGTCGTTTTTTTCTCGCCTGGATAACTTATCATAATGTTGTTACGTGACTAGATAATGTTATGTTTACCTGGCATACATAGATATGACACCTTTGTTCTGTTTGCTTTGTTAAATATTAAACATGGATCTTACTCAGTTTTAGTTAATTCGTGTTGCACAGGTTAAAATGTATCGCTACATTCAAGTGAAGGCCTAGTATCCATCCATGGTCTGGTACTGATCTGTATGTTAAGAGTTAGATATGGGCCACTAACATGAGTAATGGCCCCATGCCATTCCACCCTACCCAGTCCAAGGAATGCTTCGGAGATCGGGCAATCAGCTTTGGTACCTACCTCTCCCAGAAAGATCCCGGAAATGGGAAATGTGCTTCTTCATCTTCATCATACTTCTTCAAGATGTCCATTGTCCGGTGATGTGGCCATCGTTAGATACACTATGTTTAATCAACTGCAGCAGTTCCATCACAGCTGCATTCTTATCAGTAAATGATATGTTCATATTATTGTTCGTTTGCATTTTGTGCCAATGTTTTAGGAAATTTTCCACTTTTTCAATAGTGCTGCTGGAGCTCTCTCTCTCTCTCTCTCTCTCTCTCTCTCTCTTTATATATATATATACAATTTAATGCAGTGGAATAAAATATGATACATCATTTGTAAAATCCTTTTTTTGCTTAAGTGAGCATAATTGTTGAACAGATCAACAGCTGTAACGTTTATATTAGAGAATGTGCGTGCTCTAAAGTGTGCATGCGCAGACAGTGCTTTTGACTGACTGGGTTTACTGAATGGCAGCTTCTGTGTAACCAAGTAGCTTTTTACATCGAAATAATACTCAGATCTTGCATGTACTGTGAAATGAAAAGCCATCTGATCCACACAAAGAAAAGCCTTGGGCTATGGGTAGAAACAGACTTTTAATGGATGCAAACATTAAACTTGGACAATGGAATCAAACACAATGTCGTCAAGCGTTACTTTCTCAAACCAGGCCAAAGTTCTTCCCTGCAATCCAACATAACCACAGGTAATAATCAGAATCCCAATCTCTCTCTCTCCTCTCTCTCTCTCTCTCTCTCTCTCTCTCTCTCTCTCTCCCTCCTCCTCTTCCCTCTTTCTCCCCTCTTTCTCTCTCCTACTCTCTCCCCCTCTCCCCTCTTCTCTATCTCTCTCTTTCCCCTCTCTCCCCCTCTTTCTCTCTCTTCTCTCTCTCTCCCCTCTCTCTCTCCTCTCCCTTTCTCTCTCCCCTCTCTCTATTTCTAATAACCTCTAGGAATAATCAGAAATAAAAATCATAATCACGTACGTTGCGTCTTGCCCATAATTTCTCATAATAATTTGCTATTTTCCATTTAAAATGAATATTCATGTAATAAAATGTGTGGTTTTTTTTTTACATTACTGAGAGCGTGATAAATAAGTGGAACAGCCTCCAAGCAGAAGTGGTAAACGGTTAACACAGATGAGATCAAGGCGCAATTAAAGTCTGAGTATTTACAGCAAGAAAATGGGCAGATTAGATGGGCGGAATGGGTCTTATCTGTCCTCGGTTTTTAAGTTTAATCCTGAAAACACTAAAGGGGGGCTTCTACCTCCAAAGCTTTTAGCAGAACTATTAACTACCTACAGTTTATGCTTCTTTTTTGTTTCAACTGTAAAAACACATTAGCGTGAAGTCTGATTTAACATAAGTTCTCTTTTTTTCCCCCAAAATCATTCTTCCCTGACCTTCAATATGGTACAAATCAAGTGAAATGGAGTGACAAATAGCTTACTTGGGTTGGTTTATTAAAGTAAAACATCCATTTACTTGGAACGCACTAAAGTGAAGCAAAGACACTGCATGGTTAGTCTTATGTTTGACATACACCAGGGTTCAAAGCATTTTAAGTAAATATAAAGGAAGTGAATTAAAATACTCAACCTATTACATAGGAAAACTTACAAATATACAAAGAGAGAACTTAATTTTTATCCCATAGCTCATCGCACTTTAAATTCACCATCTGCCGCTATTTTTTACGTTTTAACTTCACAAAGCCAGCAGACAAATGGTTGACTATTCTAGAAATTAAAAGAAATTAAAATGTATTGAGCACGCTAAGGTCTAGTCTTTCCTTCTTAGATTTCAAGTGTTTGTAGTTGTTTCAAGAGCTATCAACAAATCCAGTAACTTTATACACAGGCCCGGACTGGACATCTGGTGCACCAGGAACATGCGCCGCCACACACTACGTGAGCATAAAAAGGTAGCGCGTGGCCTCACATATCTATCCGTCGGCCACGCTTACACCACCAGACTTAAAGTGCCAGGGATGCCTCGCCATCGCCCTGTTTATAAAGCAGTCATAGACAGGGCTCAAAAAGTAACCTCTAAGAAGGAGAAATATATTGACGTTGCTTCTCACCCTAACCTCATCCTCACAAAGGCTTTGTGAACCAATCAACAGCAATCAGCAACTTAAAAGAGATAACTTAATGCAGAAGAATAATCGTGTAGATCTTCAGATGGCTGCTCCCATGAAGTACGTGTGAGATCTGTTAAGTGCAAATTCCCGTATACATGTTCCCAAATCCAAAAGTTGTTTAATAGTACACAACTATTTTTAGCCGTTTTTACTTATTTCCAATATTTTATTTTATTTTTGTTGGAAGAGAGAGAATTTTTTCACGTTCCCAATATAGACGTAATTAAGTTAAAAGATTTTTACCTTTTTTAATCTATGGGCTTTTCAGACTTTTTAAATGTTGCAGCTGCTCAAACATAGAAGCAAAAGAAAGCAGACAGAGGGAACGTGGGTGAGCCGTTGTTGCCATACAGGCATCTAACCCCCCCCCACACACACACAGCACTCACAATACACAAGACAAAAGAAAACAACTAACAAAAAGAAACAAAACACAGGAGAGTCTAAGTATTCTTTTTGTGTCTTTTACTTTTAGCCTTCAGAGAAAATTGAATACTGGCTCTGGGTAAAAGAAATCAGTTTAATTCATTTGTAGTATAAATGTATGCTATTACTCAATAGTTTGTACTTTACAACATGTCTGATTAAAGAATATTTTCACTTTTTTCACTAATTTTCCAGTTGGTAAAATTTATACAAGTACATATAAGGGCAAAAAAAATACTATCAACTGATAAAACTTTTTTAAAACATTTTTATTCAATCTATATATGAAAGGGGATCATTTTCGGCCCTGTGCAAAAGCAAGAAGGGGTTCTGCATAATCAGGCTTGCAGGCTTGCAGGATATGAGTTCAGCTGAACACATCTTCTGTTTGCCACTGCACGCCCATAGTATACTCACCTCCGTCCAGCTCCACCGACGAGACCCCCATGCAGATATGTACAGAAAGCACTTCTACTGATTTTAATGGCACTTTCTTGACACTGATTGGCTGCTTTAAGCAGCATGGAATGGTGATGCACTGCACCTGTGGAGCTGCAGTTTCACTCTAACAATAAGTACTTTTATCTTTCTTTTCCAATACAGGTTAAACATCATAATATTTTACTGATGAACAATATATATATATATATATATATATATATATATATATACAATATACATATACAATCTCTATATATAATATACCCCAACAGAAGCAACTCACTGTGGCGCCAACTTTTAATATGTATATAAGTGCCACTCCAAATAAATTGCCCGCACCATAACAAAACAACAGGTTTCCGGAAGTCCGGTGTGGAACCAATTGAGTTGACGCTGACAGATTCTAAGGAACTAATGTAAGAATTTGACAGTCAGTGGCGATTAAGACAAATTAAGTTGGGTGATGATGGTGAGGATGAGGCAGATGGTGGTGAAATGCCAAATGACTCACTAACAGAAGTTCTCAGTCAATGGCATTGTTTGTAGAAAAGGATTCTAGTGGTTAACAAAGTGTTATTGGTGGTGAGTATGCCACCGGCATTGCATATGGTAACCCCCTAGATGGCAATCCCTCCATCACTAACACAATTAGTAAATTATACATTTGCTTAAGCTGCCATTGTGTTTGATTTGGCTGAAGAGCTTACAGCTGCCAGAACTACAGTTAATATTTGTATGGAAGAACAAACAAAAAGTGTCCACAGCTCTTCCTGTTCTTGATGATGTCGCATCGAGTCATCACACACCAGTACTGATCTGTGTATCAGGACAAGTTAGCATCAACATTATTCTTATAATAATAATAATTATTATTATTATTATTATTATTATCATACAGAAAGTACTAAATGAGGAAAAGTGTTTCAAATCCTTCACTTTTTTTATTATTGATTATTATTATTTATTATTATTAATATTATTATTATTGTTATTAGCAAAACAAGCTGTGACTTAACTTACTGTGAATTTAAAAATGAACATGGATTTAATTACATATGCCTATGTGTTTTCCTTTGCATTCATTGCTCAGGACAACCATGTTAGTCCAGTGGTATAAATAACAAAAATCGGACTACCATTTAGTTTTTATTATGAATCTCACTAATGCCCCAAAAAATACATTTCAAGTTTTGATAGCAATGTTTTTGAATTGTTATTTTAGAGTAATATTATTATTATTATTATTATTATCTGCCAACAACGGGGTCTGCATCTGTGCTTTGTGTTAGTTTTACCTTTTTATAGAACCGTTCGACTCATCTAGTCTGTCTAATTTTTCTGCTGTAATGACTCAAAACTCAAGTCCTTAATCAGTCCTTAATCAGTCTTTTATTCGGGAGTCATGTGCCTACCCCATGCATACTGGATACAATTAGTTTGAATCTGTCCACTAATATGTCTACTGAATAAAAGGCTTCAATGTAAAATGTGGTAAAAACCCATTGAATCGCTTAGGTAAATTGTTTTAATTCTTCTCTATGTAGCTATTTTTGTCCCAGTAGTCTTTTTTTGGTGCTAACCCTGGTTTGGTCCTTAAATCACCACCATGCGTTTTTCTCCTCCGTTAACCCAGTAAAGGTTTGGACAGGTCTACGGATCAGGCCCAAGGTTTCTATTGCAAATGTATTAATTTGAGACATTCTATAGGTAGGTTAGTGCACCAATGTGAAGTATTTAACTATGAAATATAGCAACTGCTAGATCTGCCTAGGCTCACTCTCTGTGCTATTGTTGGGAAGTGGAAGCACCCAGGAGTAACAGCTCAGCCATGAAGTGGTAGACCACCCAAACTCACATCGCTCATCTGGAAGCCTGATGGATGAATCTAGGTTTGGTGAATGCCAGGAGAACACGAACTACAGGAATGCATAAAGTTTGGTAGAGGAGGGAAAATGGTCTGGTGTGGAGGAGCTTGAGTGGCCTGTATGGAGCCCTGACCTCTGGGATGAATTTGAACGCCAAATGCCAGCAAAGTCTTCTTGTCCAACATCAGTGTCTGACCTTGCAAATTACCAATGAGACGCTCTGGGATCTTGTGGAACCCTTCCAAGAATTTTGGAACACAAAGGGGGGGAGGGGCATATTACTGCTCATGGTTTTAGAATGGAACAAGCACATAGCTCATATAGTGTATTTGCTGCTATATGTTTTCTCCTATCTAACTATAGCATAACAATGACTATTGTTCTACCAGAGGAAAAATGTGTCCCGACCTATAACACTCAAAAGGTGAATAACTATTTGCAAATCGTGCAGTTTCCAAAAATTATTTTCATTGAATTAACCTAAATGTAAAATACCATAAGATTTGACTCATGTATATAATAATGTATACAATATTTTGAATCAATATTTAAAATAAATATGATATGTGCAATTGATTTTTTTTTATTGCTTTGGTGGTTTGCTATTGACTGTAGCTGTTTGTCTGCAATAAATGAATATTTCATTATATTTAGACAGCAAATTTGTTACTCAATCAATGAATTAACGGGTAATAAAATAAATGTACTTCTCCGTATCTTTGAAGTGTCCTAATGGATCTATTCCCAAGGAAGGTTACATGTATTTGCAAAATTATAGCCACACAGGATCCCATTCATTTACCCATTCATAGTATAATGGTAAGCAGCATACCTCATTAAATGCAATTTTAATAAAGAAAATATCTAATTATCTAATAAATTTAACAGAGAGATAATATTTGGAAGATATAGTAATTCTTCTGCATAGATTTTGAGATTTGTGGAAACCTAAATGAAAGTAAGTTGGCTTGAAAGCACATAAAGAAACAAGATGTTAAATAAAGTAAATGAATGGAAGCGCCGAAATATTAGACAATTAAAAGTAGCGACCATCATGTTATTCCAGATGGTTTCATGCCCACACATTTCCCACATCCCCTCTTAAAATCAAGTTACCGCTATGATAAGTATCCATTGTTCTTAGAAAACTAATAGCGGAATATAATCTCCCCTTTCCAGTTTCATACGATGTTTCTTTTTCTTGACAAACATCTGTAGCTTTCTTCAGTTTCTTTATGCATTAGTGATACATAACACCAGAAGAACAATTAAGAGTTATGGGGCTGATTAACCAAACGCCAATGTTTGGAAATTATATTGCAACCTGATCCAGTCCAGCCTCGTGTTTGATGTGGAGAGAGCTGAGATAATCGTGAGAGATGTGTATGTATAGTAAACGTCCACTCTGGTGCTTCGTAATTGAGTTTTTATTCAAATATTTTCATACTGCAGTACTGAAGACATGGTGGATGTAATGCTGGATGGAAATTGGTGAATGCCCTAGTGACGTATTCTGGCCTACACCTAGTCCAAAGACCTAGACCAAAACTGGAGGGCAAATTGTCTTCCTAGGTCATCTGGATCCCAGTTGTGCCTCTACTCAATGGGCCATTTACAACCGGCCTATTTACAACATGGACTGAATCAGCACAACCTCCATAGTATGCAGCAAAAGGCACTTTATGACACAAAGCACCTGGGTATAATATCATGGCCCAAGGCTCTGCAGTAAGGATAGCGGAGGGGGTAGCTTCCATGCTATCCTGGATCAGACCCAGGGCAGAGCTCAAAAGTAAATACACCATTGGAAGGTGGCCATTTTTACATGTACTCTCGACTGCTGATCAGATATGATTACGCCACCAACTTTAGAGACAAATTCTAGGGAGGGCTGGCATCTTTTGGCCTGGGGAGAAGTACAGCCAAGTTGCCGTCCTGCACTCCTACATTCTGTATAAGCTTATTTCTCCCACATACACATTCTACCTCCTACCACCTACTGCGCCGGACTTCTGATGGAAAAAGAGATTGAAAGCCATGTCAGCTGAAATAAATAAATAAATTATTAATTACATTGGAACAGGAAATGTTGGACTTGGCACCGAACAAACTCATGCTTTCAGTGGCTTTGAAGTTCTACTATTAGCTGGAGATTAAACCCTGGCTTTTATACAGACAGTAACTTAGTAACTTATACAGCACTTTTGCTTAGTGCTTTTATTCTATATTGTATCACATTTGACATACCAATGACAACCAAAAATTGTTAATTTAAAGAGGGTTGTTGCAACTGAACTACCACATAGGCTTCAAATGCTCTTATAGGCTTAGTCTGTAAATGTTTTTCTATAAAATGTATTTCTTTCTTTTTTTCTCTTATGTTTCTCAAACATTATTATTAAGCACCCTTAAAATCAATATGATTTACCGAACCCCTTCTAAATAAAAACTGCCTATTAGAAGCCATCTCACCTTCCTTCGCTTAAGAGCTCCATGATTTTTCATCTCATTATCTCTCCTCTATCGTTAAGTTGCTGATCGCTGCTGATCAGTTCAGGCAGCCTTTGGAAAGATAGCAAGAAAGAAACAACTTCAGGACAGAAATGACTTAGATATTATATGCCACAAACCTGCCACAGGTCTTAGCTCCTTTGAGTTAAACCTTAACATTAAAATATCCAAAACTGATTAAACGAAAACACAAACAATTCAAATAAATGATTTATGATAAACACTATCAAGCTTAATTTTTATATCTCTCATCTCACTGCTGGCAACAAAGAGTTCTTATATTTCATGTTCACTTTTATATAATGTCTTTTAAAAACTTCTAAAAGTAGCATTTCTTTCTCCGCTTTGTTTGCGCTTAATGAATCAAAAATGTTCACTTCCAAAAAGTTGTAGATTTTACTGCACAACTAATCATTCCCTTCAACTATTTTACATTTCTCAAGGAAATATCACGCTTGTGCTAATCTGGTCTAAAATGCAATAAACTGCATTATTTACTTTTTTATGCAAATTTTTGTCTGCTGCAAGAAAAAAATCCATAAGTAGTCCCCAACAGCTGTTATTTTTCCCCAGAACGTCTTTGTCTCCAGTAAAGACCCGCTATAGCATGTCTTTTCTGCAGATGTGTCTTATTTCAGTCAACACACATTACATAGCCCTATTTCTCTTCTGCCTGAGACAACTATTGTCCATAAATCTTACAATAACCCATGTCACCAAGTGAATGTGAACAATGGTGGTGTATGCTTAAGCTTTGGGAGTGACATTGGTTTATGTGACTCATTACAGAACCAACATTCTAGAAGAGAATGTCATTATTCGCGATGACTTCTACAGATGTTTGACATTATAATCAGCAGCAGCAATTAACAACAAATATAGAATGCTTGTTGTATTTCAATATCGGTGCCTCTTGCACATAACTTGGGTTTATCTACATTGCGATTAAATGTTTTTCCCAAATGGTTCTTCATTGGGTTTTTGTAGTCCTGGTTTTGTAGACACATCCAAATCAGGACTAGTGTGGAATTTAAATCCATGGCTGCCTGTGACCTCCTAGATCAATTTGTCTTGGTTACTCTGAAACAATTTTGGACTGCATTGTCTTACATCTGTTCTTGTTGACTAAGACACCGGGAAACATTGAATCCCTGCTGAGACAAAACAAAAGAAGAGTCAAAAACAAGGCCATGGAAGTCAGTGACTGTAGCTACCAATGTCTCATTAAAGTACTAAATGCTTTAACCGACTCCTGGGAACATTTGGTTTGGTGCACGAGGAATGTCTCATTTATGGGCAGATGATGTCATGATTGGAGTCATATTTACGCAAAATGGCCACAACACACGCGGCTATGTGAAAAAAAAGTCTTAAAATGTATCGACCGATGCCGTAAATCCTGAACTTTGCTTAATTGACCATTAACAAAGGGACCTAAGCCATTAGGGCAGTGATTTTTTTCCTTGTGAGTACACTCCTATTGTCCCTAAACAACTGTTCCGCTGTCTTATTTTGTGTAAGTAACTACTACACTCGGCAAATCATCCCTTATAGAAAAGGAGAACAAAACTCAGCGTAAGGCGGATCCATTAGCAATTGTAAAAGCAAAAAAAAGATTTAACTTTCTCATTTGGAAAATACAAAGACTTTTACAAGTGGCCTAATGTCTCTATAATGGAATATGTGCTTTAGAATGTGATGACCACACAGATTTGATTGTCATGGATATTTACCCACGATTTTAAAAATTGCCTAAATTAAAATGAATTTTAAATCCAAACATAACTTTATTTCAAGAGATCTGCATATTCAACTCACAGATCTTGAAGAATGCGCGTTACCACAATTGAGATTTTGGCTAATTCTCCAAACCACTAGAAGAATCCATTGCAGCAAAAAATAATTATAAATAGTAAAATATTCAAATTTTTTATGTAGTATCAGTTGTTTTGATATCTTACATTCATTGTGTTAATTATTTGTTTATTATTGTGTTAATTGTATTAAAAAATGCATCTATAGTTTAAAACAATGAGAAAAAAGTATTCTGCAAAATATTAAAAAAAAAGAATTGAGACCCTGTAACAAAACCTCTGCGGAAACAAATATTAAATTAATAGAAGTTGTATTAAAATTGTGAAAGTACGTAGAAAGTAAAAGGACCAAAAGAAATGATATGACCATACAACATGCGACCTTTACTTCTCGTGGTTTGTGTCCACAGACAGTTTAGAGTTTATGAACCCGTTCTGGACCCTTGGCGTGTTCCATGTTATCTTGTGTTGAAGACGTTTGGTAAATCATCAGGAAATACAGCAGCTGCTTGAACGTAGGCGCTCAGCCTTCGGATGGAAGTGGCTCCTACAAAAGAACCCTGCTTGTTGTTCATGACATGCCACATTAAGCTCAGCTTTAAGTGTTCATAGGGGCTAAACGTTACAGGATTAAACTTCCTTTGTTACAATATTTTATGTTACATCTCGCGCATGTTGAACTGTTGGCTTTGTATATTATTCCAATTCATTAGGGAGTAACAAGGGCCTGCTGTCATGCTTTTATCCTACTGTGGGGTTTTGTATCTTCAAAGTGGCTTGGTTTATCAGTACAATCAACTTTTCATTGTAGTAAATTTGAGTGAAAAGTTTTAAATGTGACGTCTAGTTACCATTTTTTTAATGTAAGCCAGATTTTGTGTCTCTTATTGTATGTAACGGAGGTTGAAAATTAGACTTCTGTCCACATCTGGCTGTATCTGCTATAAGAAGAGAGTGTACTTAAGTATGCTTTACGTACATGTGCTCTTGATGCTATTGATGTATAAACAGAAAACTGTATGGTACCATCTCACTTTTGGTGATGGTCGCGTCACAGCGTTGCGGAAGTGCACAGATCCTTAAATCTCAGCACAGATCCTTAAATCTCAGCACAGATCCTTAAATCTCTCTGCAACTCTGAGTTATATCCAGCAGGGCAGACAGGAAGAAAGTCGGGATGGGGAGCATGGTAGCAGTCAGTTAAAACATGACATTAATGGACTGTTATGACTTTCCCCCCTCTTCTTTGCGTGTCACACTGCTACTAATTGATACTTTAGAAGGCACAATGATGATTGATGATTTTCTAAAAGTCTATTTTACCCAGGTATTTTACCTAGTCCTGCTTTATGGTTTGAAAGGTGTTTCCATATACACCATTTTTCCAAGACATATCTATTTTTTCCATGTTGCTAACCATCACCTATACTGCTGCCCTGTAATATATGGTGTGTATAAAATCCTATAAGGGAATAGATGGATTAAATGTATGCACCCTGATCATGTTGGGCAGCACTTTATAGGTCATGTCCAGGACACAATGGGCAGTATTTGCTGAGGCCATTATTGTAGCCCACAGAGAAAGAATACCTGTTTTACTTGGGTCATGGGACCTCATGGGAACCTGCTAAGTATCGGATTGTTATATGTTGCAAGTATGAAATATAGGGGGACAAGGATCCAGAACAAAAAACCCTTCATATCAACATTTTGTAAAGCTGTAATAAAGCGTTATTGCCAATGTATGCGTTAGGTGGATCTTCACAAAGACAACCACATTTTCTGGTGGGCCACATGAGATTGTGGCAAGTGGTCCACCAGAAAATCCTACTTTCTCTCCTAATTGAATCCTAAATATACCCTTTTCCTTTTTGGACCTGTGCCGCCTGCATCCTGCCTATACCCAAATACAAAAGATTCTGATTGTATCTCCCTTTCTAGTGGTTGGGAGACACCTGCAGTTTCTGTGCCTAATGGAGCCCGGGATATAACCCCACGATTCAAGAGAGACAATGACCAGGAAATAACCAAATTAGCACAACCTACAGCTATTTCTATGCACCCTATCAGTAATTATATTAAGGATGTTTTGTGACCTTCGGCTATCTAATACCCCGGCGCAAATTCACGTCCTCCCATGCTTTCCTGCGATATCACTATTTTTAAAGCTGCGAAAGCAAAATAACAACCTGTGACAACTTGTGCAATATTTGTCTTTGCCCAAGGGACTGACAGGTGAATGAGCGAACCTAACAAATGCCCATAACAGGTAAATCCAGGCAGGGCCGGCCTTTGGGGTGTGCGACCTGTGCGGCCGCACAGGGCGCCACACCTCCAGGGGGCGCCGCCGCGGGTCCGACGCCACGGCCGCCGCCAGTGGGGGGGCACCCGGCACCCCTCCAGAGACGGACTGTAATGTCCGCCGCTGGAGGAGCAGGCTCGCAAGGGAGCGGTATCGGAGGTCTTTAACAGACCTCCGGCTCCCTTGAGTGATTTCAAGCCGGTTCAATCTCCCTTGAACCCGGCTAAAAATCACTGAAGGGAGCCGGAGGTCTGTTAAAGACCTCCGGTACCGCTCCCTTGTGATCCGCACGGCAACAGCTGCTGTGCGCCGGGCTTTGCTGTCAGATCCCGGCGCACAGCACTGAAGCCGCGCCCACCGCCCTCTGACCCGGAAGAAGACAGAGAAGACAAGAACTGAAGAAGAGGAGGCAAAGAAACTGAAAGAAGAAAAGAAAGGTAGGTAAACAGAGTGACAGTGAGAGTGGATTGGTATATGTGTGTGTGGATTAGTATATATGTGTGTTTTGGTATATATGTGTGGTTTGGTGTATATGTGTGGATTAGTATAT